>LPNX011235530.1:257554-319679 GCA_001517045.1 Pseudotsuga menziesii
TTTTGGCTAATCAACCCTGGAAAAACCCCCATGGGGAAAACCAGTCAGAGAGAGGAGAGATTTTTATTATTCTTCAGCAAAGTACAGGACAGAAAATGGTGAAAAAATACAACTTATCTTCACGGGCAAACTTTATCTCAAAGTCTGGAAATTAGTGCTCAGCAAACCAGCCAACACCCTTCTTCTTTTTCTGTGCAAAATCAAATGCAAATGTACAGCTCCAACAGGCCGTACATCTCCCTCGAAAACAGTGCCAACAAAACAGGCCGTACAGCAGCAAAACAGGACGTACTATTTCCTCGAACTTCGTGCCAAAAATGCAGACCGTACACACAGGTCGTACCTCGAAAACTGTGCTGAAATTTAATGCTGTCCCTACAGCATTTAACCAGGCCGTACTATTCCTCGAAAACTGTGTCGTACATCGATTTCTGTGCTATTAAATGCAGACCGTACGGTGCAATAAATGCAGGCCGTACTTCCCTCGATTTCTGTGCAAAAATACCAACAATAAATGAAGGCAAAGCACCTCGATTTCTGTGCATTCAATGTCCCTCGATTTCTGTTCAGCAATCTCTCTTCTTCTGGAAAATCGTGACCTCCTTCAGCAACTCGACCTCCTCTCTCTCAGCTCTTCTCTTCTCCTGAAAAAAAAAAATGAACAAGTGAAGTGCCCTTTTGCCTCCCTCATGCTTTTTGTTTACCCTAAGTGAGTTTCTTAATCCAATGGTGGAGAAAGAATCAATCCAATGGATGAGATTGATTGAGAGTGAAAATCCCTTTTATTTATTTCTCATAAATAAAATCACTCACCCACTTAAATTTATCAAAAAGTGACTTTATTGTGAGGGTCACCTTTTTCCCTCTTAAAGTGACTTTAGGCAAAAATTAAAGTCACCTAGGGAACATCTGCCTAGGTACAAAAATCAACAATTTTCATGTCAAAAAATCATTATTTCTAATAAAAAACTTGCCCTATAGAAACGTTTCAGAAAACCAGGAAACTCTTGGAAACATTTTAGGAAACGGCTGGAAACTCTGGAAACATTTCAGGAAACGGCTAGAAACGGCCTGGAAAGGCTTCTTATTTTTGGATATAGCTTGGAAACGTTTCAGTGCCGTTTCCAAGCCATATCACCTTCATTACAATTTCCGAGACAAGAAACGGCGTTTCCCCTCCCCTTCCTAGACATTTCTGGTAACTTAGAGAAAAATGTGTTGTTCAATTTTTTTCTCATTTTAACGTCATTTAGCACGTTCATTGTCTAGTTTCTTCATTTGGGACATATATTCATGTGTTCATGGCGCTATGCACCCGCCTCCTCCTCCCACCTCGCTCCAGCTCCCGAAACTCGCTCCCTTCAAGAGATCGCTCTCAAGGCATTCCCTACCTATCCTATACTAAAAGTTCCTANGCGCTATGCCCCCGCCTCCTCCTCCCACCTCGCTCCAGCTCCCGAAACTCGCTCCCTTCAAGAGATCGCTCTCAAGGCATTCCCTACCTATCCTATACTAAAAGTTCCTATACTAGGTTAATCACTTAATGACAATTTTATGGTACCTCCCTTCTTTGCCAAGTTCCTATAAAAGTTGTTATGTTTACTTATAAGTTATAAACTTATAACTAGTACATGATTGATGTTATATGGTTTAATCCATATTTTCTATAGCTAATTCAACATCCTACATGTTTTTTAGATATAAATCCATCAAAATATATTAAAATGTATACTATATATAAAATGATCCCAAAACGGGAGCTTTTGAAGATTTTGCTTTTTGCTCCCACTCCTCGCTCCCAACAGCCTTGCTTGGTGCATTTCATACATATTTCCAAGTGTATAATTTTTTACAATTATCACAAACAAGAATTTTGTTTTAAATGTCGAGAGATACTCAAACTCCATTTTACAACAAGGACATTTAGTCCAGAAAGTTGGATAATTTGTTGACTTCATGGTCAATATCAACTTACAAATATCTTCACAAATTTCAATATAGATATGTAATAACTCTCTTTTTATTCTTCTCTTTTTAATGGAATTTTCTGAAATTTTTAGTGAACAAAAGCCTACATGTTGTCATGGACCAGGGTAGTCAAAGAAACTATGGAAATTAATGAGTGTGGCCAAAGTCTAAAGGGAATGTGGCCAAAGGCTGGATTAGAAAATAATGCTCTGATACCAAATGAAACAAACAAAGTTCATCTCTAGAATACGAACAAAGTTCAGTAATGAATATCCAATTCAAAGACAACAGGTTCAAATCCATAAAGAACAAATATACAGTAATTGAATGATAGAATATGTTACAATGACCTCCGTGATGGCATATATACACAATGACTAGTTGCATGGTTGAACGGTCATGTCTTTTCATTAGAATGTGACACTTCATTGAGTATCGTTTATTATTAATATTATTATATGTCATTGTTGATATTTGTTATATATATATATTAAATTTTAATGTTTTTTAAAGGAACCCCTCTCAAACATCCTGAAGCAATTAATGATAATATAAAAAAAATTAAGTAAAATGGTAGGTAACAATTTTATATTATCATTCCAAGTTAGCTTATGTCACTACTGTGTCAAGCAAGTTGTTTTTCCCCAAAATAGTGCTACAATCTGTAGGAAACAAAACAGGTTTTTAGGCAAAATTTAGAAAAAAGGAATTGAATTTAGTGTAACTAGTGCACATTGTCTTGTCCCATCCTAACTCGGCCAAGTCAATTATGGACTTGGGCAAGTTAGACAGTTTGGTACCCAACCAGCCTTGTCAAAGATTGACTCAACCGGTACAGTACCAAACTGACCACCTGAACTGATTTAAGGGCCGAGTCAAAAGAGTCAAGGGTCAACTCAGTCAACTCATTCAAGTCTGAGTCCAAGTTGACAGAATACGAAAAGATGTGTTGGAACAATAGGTTCATCACATCTCTTTATCTTCTGGAAACAATCAATCGAAAATGGAAGGTTGAATGTGCAATTAACTGGCCGATCAGACTGACTGAAGCTAGTCCGGGCATAATCAACTATTGTACAGGTCGAGCCAAAATGCAACAGGTATGGGCTCACATAAAGTGATCAAAATTGACTGTCTTCCTTATTTTATGGGAGTTAGTTATGTTTTGGGTTGTACATAGATGATCCTATGGATCAATCAATCACATTAGTATATGCTGTTATCCATCATATGTTAAGCAATGCTCACTTGTGGGACACCACCTTTTCTTTAAATCCATTGTTATTCACTTCTACAATTCCCTAGTTCTCCAACATTTTATAATGTAATGTTTGGATCTTTTCTTTCCTATATCAAAACAATTTTTCCAATGTATATCTTTGAGTCAGCACTCCCTCTTCTTATGTCACTAATGGAGAAATTAGTCGTATAAGAATGACACTCGACTCCAACACATTTGTTGGTTGAACTAAAGTCCATTTCAGTATTTATGAGCTCAAAAGGATAATAGAGATCAACCTAAAAGAATTTAAAATCCAAATCATCAAAACTACATTGTGTTAACAATATGCACACACTTCACAGAAAGAAGAAACAGCAGGCAAAATACAGACCAATCTTATTCTATGATAATGAATGCAGTGAACAGAAAGATTGAGATAGTCAAGATATAAACTCAATCTTACTTTATCACTGTCCTAAAGACAATATGCTTATCCTGTTCAGAAGAAACAAATAACAAAAATGAATATGGAGATCATAAGGTACACAGCTACCTTCTGACAGAATTTAGTCCTCTATTCAAACAAAACATAAAACTAAACGAAAACCTAAAAGAAGACAGAAGATATAGAAGCAGCTATATTGGACTTCGATGACTACATCAAAAGAAAGACTTCTATCCAGCGTTGAATTCACTGAGTGATCTGAATATCACCCAGATTAGACAAAAAAATATCCAGAGTTAACATGTTGTTCATACTTCATACAAATTTCAAACAAAAAAAACTGTTCTGAAGCAGATGCATCTATATGGTGCTCTAAATCTAGACCATGAAAAAAGCACTTTCACAAATATATCCTAGTTACCGTAAATATGCATAACATACTTTAGTCCTTGAGCAACAAGGGCATCTCTAGCTCGGTTCCCAGCAACAACTACACGTTTAAGTGTCTCAAGTGCCAGTACGCTCCCTCCTTGCCATCCTATTGCTTTCATTAGCAGTGGAACAACCTGCCAACAATTGTGTACATCAAAATATAACTACTCCTCATAAAAAGACAATTCAAATGCTATAATGCCGTAGTGAATTCAACTCTATAGTGCAAAGTAATATGTCTTGAATATTCAGAGAGAATGATCGTAACAAATTGCAATATCACTGTCAAGAATCAAACATTTAAAACCATCTAAAGAATTCCACACATGAGGAAAAAGTCACAAATTTGAGAATGCAGATTTTCACAGTTCATCATATTCACCAGAAACTTCTTGGAGTTTAACCTGTGTACTAGTTTAGACATTTCAAGTGGACACTCCACCAATCATCAAAGGAAGAAAAAGATTTGAAGAATATTGAAAAGTGAAAGCCAACGTCCACGGATTTAAAGGGAAAGAGGTCAAAGTTGGTTGTTTGTAATGAAGGAAGACAAACAAAATAAATAATAATAAAGTAAATAAATATGGATCTTTAGATCAAATTTAATTAGAATGACAAAAATAGTAAGTGAGAATTAATGCAACATTTTTAATTATAAATCTTCTGAATAAATTGAAATGATGCAACTCATAATAAATTGTAAAAATATATAAAATATGAGGATGAATAGAAGCAAAAATGGTAGAAAAGTAACATAATAGAGTGATACAACGTTTATGATTGATAAAAGAATAACATAATACAATGAAAGCCTAGGTTTACAATTAATAGGGAAAATCTTACAGCCATTTGTGAGGGTAATTCGGTTTGGATCTTTTCTTAGGGAAGGGGAGGTCTACAAAATCTAAAAACGAAGGCATAGAAGAACACTGCTAGATTATCATTAATGGGTTTTGAGTAAACCAATTTGGAAGAAGGCTTTAACATATCTGCATTAAAAATCTAAAAACTAAGGCATACAAGAACACTGATAGGTTAACATTAATGGGTTTTTGGTAAACCAATTTGGAAGAAGGCTTTAACATATCTGCATAAAAACTAAAATGTATAATAACTGGTTTTCAGCCACAAGGTATTAGTCAACTGTCATGGTCCAACACTTGATATTTCTTCTTAAATATTGCAGACACAGATCACTGAATAACTAAATTAACGATATCATTTGAGAAAAAGACAATCAACCATTTCACATTTTACCTGGGGTGTGCCTGTGCTTGCCGTTGCCATAGCTTCAGCACAAGTAGTGCTTGCAGCAAGCTGATGTAGAACCCGTAAACAGCTAAGTCGAACACGCTCCTGTGACGTTTGGCTACCTAGGTTACTCTCACCATCTTCAGGCTCCCAAAACTCATCAGGTTGAGACTGATTTGCAGTTTTTACATCCTCTGAGGCCATTGTTTCTCTCCTTCCTTCATATGCCATGGCTGCAACCAACTTCGGAACATATCCAAGATATCCCACATGATCTGCCAGAGCAGGATGAACTCTTAATAAGGATACAAGAGCTGCAGATAGCAACAAAGGGAGCTCTGAATCAGCAGGCTGCATCTCTTTTGTGTAATGAGTAGCAGCAACAGCTGAGACATATTGGTCCAACAGCCCTTCCAGGAATCTTTTAGGGTTTCTCAAAGGGAACTTTGGATCTTTCAGAAACAGGCGTACATAAACACCACCAACCTATCAACAAAGAAAATAAGACAAGGTGCATTATTCAGCTGTTACAATCATTACAATATATTTACCTTCATTGCATAACATCCTCTAACACTAACTTCTCTTCCTTCAGTAGAAACCTAGTCTTAGATTAAAGAGGAAATAACCTGTGGCTCATCTTTCATTTCCTGACCCGATGCATGCTCTGGAAGATCCCAGTCTACAACCCGACCTTTTATCTGTTCACGATAAAGATCAGATGCCATGGTTGCAATTTGTGCTCCTAGTGAGGCAGCCATTGCTGGTGTCCAAACCAGTTCTGGTGTCTCTGATGTCTGCTCAAGAGCTGTGACTACAGATTCACCAGGTCCATCTCTTATTGCAGAAACCAAGCCATCTGGGAAAAACCTGGCCAATGCTATAGCCACCCGAGGCCCATGCATTGGCTGCCCAACAAGCTTCCCCAGTAAAGAGGCAGCAGCCGCTCTTTGTTGTAAAGGAATCTCTTCTGCAAGACAGTCCCTTTTCTTGTAAGAACAAGGAAGAGCTTTTTTCAGAGCAAAACATAAGATTTTAGTTTGAGTTCATTCATGGACCTTAACACCTACAACACTGCAGACAAAATAAGTGTTTTATTTAAACAGTTCAAAAAATCAAAACATTTCATGCAGACAAAACCATTTCACAGGATTAACATTGGATGATCACCAACTAAGAGGGCCACATAAAATAAAAGATCTAGAAAATTGAAATAGCATCTCCTGAAACAAAATGGTGTCATCCTTGACACCCATACAATGAAAAATATCATAGATTAAATATAGTAATTATTAAAATGAGAACATTCTTGGAATCTGCAGACACCTAATGTGACCGCAGGCCTGATTACATTGAGTTATTTTCTCCTGCTATCAATGTTGCATAAAACAAATGAAGAAAAAATAAAAGCATAATCACATAAGAAATGAAATAAGATGATGCCTTATCTCACTATTCTTTCTGCTTCCTTCCTATCTCCAAGCTTGAGACCAATTATTTCTGCAAAACACTATTGCTGCAGCTTGCCATAATGTGTACTTGAATCCAAAAATTTCCAGGTCAGAAGTATGTGGATGTAAAGGACTGTTTAAAGTACGCAGCATATGAATTTACTGTTTAAAAGAAACCAAAAAGTATTAAAATCTTGAGCTTGCTTCAAGTGTAAGTGCTGAGGACATCTAAATCTGGGTCAATGTTAGCCCTAGGAATGGGTGCAAACACATTTGACAGGTAAATACTAAAAAGGTTTGACCTGGAAATTGTTTTCATGAAAAAATTTAGCAGTTCTTCTGTAAAACATTTCAGATCACCCTTTTTGTTAGAATACAAGGCTTACTGCATAATAAAGTCACTTTATGACTTTAGGTTGGGTTGATGTTCACTTTATGTGTAAAGTGGTTTATCCCAAATTCATAAGTGGAAATGACTTCATCAGTTAACAATGGCATATAAGGAGGTGAACTCCAATGTAATTTTTGCACCAGTCACTCATAATATCACATTGTGTTATTCTGTGTCTCTCACCAATATTAGGGTTTCTATGGTTTTGTAATATGTCATCGGAGTGGGAGAGTGCCTAAGATAAGATAATTTTATTAATGTCCGACTAATGACCACAAAGTAGGTCAACGGGACTGTTGGTTACAATGATGTCTGTACAGAGCGGGAGGACCAAACGATCTCCTTTAAAAGGAAAACAAATAAAAGAAATACAGTGCAGAAAGTAACAGTGAGCAAAGCTGCCGTGATGAAGTATGAAAGATTTCCGGTCGCAGCCACAAATCCAGAGCCTCGCCATGGAACGGAAGTGTTCAGGTGGAGAAGATCCCGAGGCAACTAGGGCCAAGATGGTCTAGTACTCTTAACATCCGAGGCTGAACGAGGAAAACTAGGGAAAGTTCAGTAGAGTCTGCTGGCCCGATGAGGATGCGGGTTGTCTACTGAGTTGCCGCGGGAGGAGTTTGCATGATGTTGAGATCTGGAGGATCTAGTCCGTCTCTCCGGGGAAGGTCTGGTATAGATTTGCTGCTGAGATCTCATGGGTTGAGTTGCGGTCCCACGGATCCTCACTGATCTAGAAACTGGCTCAACATCCATGTCGGTTGGTCTCTTGGTGCCCCTGGCTGGTGTTAGTATGCTGAAAAATGTTGTGATCTTCTGTGTGGTGCTAGATCTAGTGGGAGGCTGAAGAATATGTGCTTGAAACCGAAGAGCCTCCTATAGATAGAGAGCTAGACACCTTTGATCAGGGTACCTGTAAAAGTCTGCTATAGTTTGAGAGCCTCTGAACAAACAATGGAATCGTCCTCTGATCTCATAGTATACAGGGCATCTGAAAAGAAAGTGCATCTCGGGTTTCCATTTCTTGTAGATGGCAAACTTGGAAAATCCTATTAGGTCTATCAATCTGGTGATTCGTCTCTACCTGAAGTCTATGGGATCCTACTTTGAACTACCCAAGAGGGATATGAAGAGCATGCATCCAATGACGAAACGTGTACTGGGGTCGGACAATGAGCCCGTCTTTTATTTCCAGGAAGTGCTCAGCATAAAAGGCCATCTTTGGGCGCAACGCTCCCGGAGGATTGACCCAGGTAACCTAGGTAAACTACCTGTATATGTCCACCCTAATAATCTTGTTTGACTCCTGTCGAGTAGGTAGGAGAAAGCAGGGACCATCTAGAGAATACCGAAACAGAGGAAGACGATCTATCAGAATGCCTACTGATTCGAGAAGGCCAAAGACCACTATGAACCAGCATTTGGCTCTACCCGAGTGAGTAGCACGGGAAATAGCCTCAGAAGAGCAGTATGCCAAGTACGGATACCTGTCCCGACCCTTTAGCGATTCTGCAAATTCCGGAACACGATGGAAAAAGGAAACCAGTCTGAAGGTTGTCTCAAGGCGGAAGGGTTGAGCCCCAAACTCGGCCACAATGATGTGTTGCGGTACTGTATGCGACGAAGAAGAAGGTTCTGAACGGTTCTGAACTCTCTCAGCTGAGGCCTAATCTAACTCAAGTAGAGATGGTCCCCAAATCTTTGATCCGTAAAGAACTCTTGGGCAAATCAAGGTGTCCATGAGGCTCAACTTGGACAAGGTGACTTGAAATGATGACGAAAGCATTGTCTCTCAAGAAGTGCTAAAGATCCATACCCTTTGTTGATTTGAGGCTGAAGAGTTGGTCTCAAGTTGAAACAGGGACCTAAGAACTGTACTCCCAAGTAAGTGTAGGCGTTGGTAATCTCAACCTATCCCCTTTGAATAGGAAGCGGAGGTCTGAAGTTTTATTCACCCCATTGAAGATCATAACCTTTGTTTTCCCCAAATTCATCGTCAACTGCCAGAGGCCACAAAATAGAGGTAGGGAATCTAGCTTCCTCTGTAATCCTTCTGGGGAGGACGAGAGGAGTACTACATCATCAGCAAATAGTAAAATAGATATCAAAACCTGGCGAAGAAAGCAGTCGGCTGTGTCCTGGATATGCTCGTGAAGAAAGGCTTCCAACTCATTAATATAGATCCCAAACAGGGTGGGGGATAGTGGGCAGCCCTGTTTAACGCCGATAGTGCTTCTGATGAACTTAGATAATCCGTGATTTGCGCGAAGACGACCAAGGCAAGTTTCAGGCTCTCCCATGATTTTGTATCTCATTTTATGGTTTTTGTACCCATGGTTTTGAGGAGCACCTTCGTTTTAAGGATGGTTTGATGGTTTTAAAGGTTGGTTTTGTGGAGCGCTTCTCTCTTTTAGGGAGGTTTGTTAGCGTTTGAGCTTGTTAGCTCTAAACACCATATTATTTTATCAGTTTTGAACATATCTTAGTGACTTCATATGTCAAATCTAGGGTTTTAGACATTTTATTATTATTCTATTGTAGAGGAAGTTAAGTCCTCCTATAAAAGGGACTCGCTCCTCACTTGTCATTTGTTGTTGATTTTGGAGAATATAACTATCATCTTGCTTCATCTTTGTCTCATGTTCCCTTGGGGTGTCTTAATATGAGTTCCACTTGGTGATTTTAATTGAGGTAAGCTTGTTATATTTTTTACCATTGTTATATCTACTTGTTATTCCTTAAAGAGTAGTGTTATTCCATGGTTTATCATGTTCTAATTTATGTTGCATGTTAGAGGTATTTGGCATCTTAGGAGGTCTACACAACAAGTAGCATAGGTTAAAGTGTGATCTAGGTGAGTCGATTGAAGGTGTAGGCAAAGCCACCTTTCCTTGGTAGGATTAACAAGTTGACTCAATTGCTTGCATAGGAATTTTGTCAACTTGGTTTGTGGGAGTTCCCATCAAGCACATACAAACAAGGCTCAAGGAGAAGAAGTCTAGGACTCCATTTGCCCAAGGATGTATAAGGAAGGCACTAGTCATTTTCCTCAAAAATATACAACCCATAACTCTTAAAAAATTTATTCACTCTCTTTGCGGTAGGGTAGTACATAGAATCAAATTCAAGAAAAATTCTATAAAAAAAGAAAAAATAAGAGAAAAAATCCCAAAGTATATTTCTAAACTTTTTAGATCTAATTTTAGTATTAGATCAATTTTCCTTGAAGTTTTTGTAGTTTAACTTTAATTTTCGGTTATTTTTCAGAATATTCATGTAGGTTATGTTATACCATTTTAAGTATGGGAATTTTTGCCCATGTAATTGCTTCAAAGATCAAGCTGAGACCCAAAGTTCAATGCATTCAGATCTGATTAGTGATGAGATGCCAAGAGTTGATGCCATATTATGCCTTATAATGATGACTTATTATGTAGTCATGTGATATCATGTCATACCTGAGGATTGACTTTATGGATTCTGCTCTGGATTGATGACATATTGCAGGATGTTGCAAATTACTTCATAATGATTGATTTCGATAAGTATAGCTAGTAGCAATGTTCATAGGGTAACACTGAGTAGAGATTGTAGTTTTATGTAAAAACCACTATCTAACACCTCATGCTCTTTGCATGGATTATAACTCTCATTTGGCTCTATTGTCGCCTCTTACGCACCTAGGGGAAAACACAGTAGAAATCTTCAAGCTGCTTGGTGCATCCTTGGGGACAAGTCTTGAGTCAGGTACTGTCACCTAATCATGACTCCTCTGTTTAGGTTTAACTCCTGACGAAGCCAAGGGGGGTAGTCCCTACAAAGGATTTCTAAGGCTCTTAAGTGTTTTAAATATTTTAAGGAGTTAGAAATGAATAAATTATTGACAAGACACTTTGCAAAGTTATAGTACTTAATTCAACAACATAAGAAGGTATATCAATAATCACAACGTGACTGTAAGCAAATAGAAAATGCAAGAATTAAACCAACACAAATATGGAGTCACAAAACAATGAATGCTACTAAAAAAGGGAAAATATTTTGTTGTGTACTTGGTCATTTTTTACTACTAAAATGATGAGTAATTAAGGGAAGGGGATTCCCGATATATCGAATGGTATTGGGAATATGTCCGGACTTTGGGAAAAGTGGCTCCACACGGGAAAAATGTGGATTAGATGGAGTCGTGGGGGGTTGTTCAACACTACACCAACAAGGATGTAACCTAACAAGATCCCACGGTCGCTTTCTAGTTGTTCCCGCTTTCATTGAATAGTTACGCAGGATTTTCATAATGTTCGGATTTCTTACTTTTATTAAAATGAGTCGATTAATTAGATGTGAAAAAATTAATAGATGCACAATTCTGCTTTTGATATCCCCAAGACTCAGACAAAGTTGCGAGGGGTAGAGCATACATGGAATAGGCAAATGTTTATTCCAATTTATGAAAGCAAAATGTAAAAAAAATACCAACCCTTTTAGGACGAATTGTGTGCTTGTGTAAACAAAAAATCAAAGAAACTTCTGAGACTAATTACTACCGCAATAAAATGTCGGGTTAGTATTTGATTACTTTGAATGAAATTGTAAACTTTAAATAAACTTGATTGATCTAAAAATTATAGTAATCAAATCTAATTTAAAAAAATCAAAGCACTTCAAGTACAAATACGGTCTTCCCCCAAATAGGGGAAAAAGGGTGTGGGAACTATAATCCCACTTGCTCTTTTATTAAATTATTATGATGCTGATAATTAAATAAGGGGTTGTCTTTTGACCTTATAAATTGACCAAAAAGGCTTACAAGAGCTTGCCAAAAGAAACGGATTGAAGAGGGGGGATTTTGAGGTGCTTTGAAAGGCTAAAAACTTCAAAATTTTGCCAACACTTCCTCTTGTCCTGTCAACAAAAAGCAAAAACCAGCAAGCTAATTCATTGTAAATTAGTGGATTAGTGTAAAAATACAATAAAAATATTACAACTTAGTACTTACGAAAATTAAACAAATTTATGTCACTTCAAGTACTAAGAAATTAACTAGATCTAGGCTTACGATAGCAAGTGAAAAAGTCCTTTTAGATCCAATAAAATGAACAAGCTAAGAAGAAATCTAAGCTTGCATTTGAAGGTAACCAAGAAAAAGATTGATATTAAAGGGATGAAGAAAGAGTTTTAAGCTCTAGCTTGAACGTAGAGGTGCCTGAAATGCAAGAAGTATTAGAATCAAAGATAAAGAATGAAGAGAAAAGGGATTCAACCGAGCTCCCACTTCTCCTTCACTTAAGATGATCTGCAAGCTACACAAACTTCAAACAAGTGAGATCAAATCTAGTGTGGTTAATGAAATGGAACAAGAAGAACATAGGTATTACCGAGTACAATATGTTGCTTCTTAATCTCAGATAATCAAACACAAGTAAACAATTTAAGCCTTTAAATGTTTACTCTATAAGCTAGAAATGCATTTCTATGCTAGATGTTAAATCTGCAAACTTATAAGAAATAAACAACATCTAGCTAAATATCACCTCAATTAAGCATAACATTCACATTCATGAGGGGTGCACTTGACGTGCTTGGAATGAGTTGGATACGATTGGCAATGAGTTGGTAAAGGCTAAAAAAACATCATCCCTTTGGAAACAAAACCCAACATACTGATTTACTTCACACTTGAGATGATGCATAGCATCATTGATTAAGCATAACATTCACATTCATGAGATGATACATAGTTCGGACCTCCAAATCCTCAACTTTATTCAAAATATGATAACAACAATATAGTACAGTAGCAAAGGTTACTTGCTTCATGCAAATGAAGACCAAGTGCCTTGCTTAAATAGAAAATGAGAGATCCAAAGGGGGATGGAGCGCACTTGATGTGCTTGGAATGAGTTGGATACGATTGGCAATGAGTTGGTAAAGGCTAAAAAAACATCATCCCTTTGGAAACAAAACCCAACATACTACTTTACTTCACACTTGACATCCTTTTCTTGGGAGTTGCACCCACTTCATGGGGAAATGCACGTTATTCTTTTAAGCAAAATCGCCTCGACTCAAATTCCCGAGAAAAACACTCCAAAGTGTTTTAGAAACATTAAGAATATTTCCAAATTGCTTTTCCAACTCAGAAAACTCACTTACAGCATGTTTTTTGAGTTTTTAGATATTGTCGAATTCTTTATTTTCTTCATTTTTGGGGTCTTTTGGGGGTTTTTCGACTAAAACTTAACTAAATGAAAAATAAATCACTTAAAAACTTAGGAAAGTGGGTATGGGGGTAGAATGGGTGCCCTGAGTTAGAATTCGAGCACCTCCATGCCCAAATCGGACTCTAAACCAAACTTTTATTCCATTTTTAATTTTCCCAATGAAACTAATAAAAACAACCTAAGTTTACGAGAAAATTTATTTTTTTCAAAACTTAGAGAAAATCCTAGGAGAAACTAGTACATGTTCATATGACTCAAAAAACAATGATTAGCATGGTAATATACATTGACACCTAGGTTTTAATAACCTCCTAAGGCTTTACCCATCAAGACACTTACTCTAGCTTTGGAGGAGCAGGTGAAAAACACAAAAATTAGAAGTCATTAAAAACGACATATAATTCCCAAGGAAATAACACCCTAGAGTAAAGTATTGATGACTAAGTCTTAGGGTAAAGTATTAATCCAAACCTTTTACATAATTTTCATCATGCTAAGTCATTTATTACAATCTCCTCGTAGGGTATGAACATGTAAAAAAAACAAAAAGGGACCAACACTTGGTCTTGATGAATCCTTGGAAAATATGAGCGCTAAGTAGGAACAATTGACTTGTTTTGATCATTCATAACTCACTGGAAATTGTTAGATTTTCTTAAGATCTGATTAGATTATCTAGGATCTTTATCTGAAAGAATAACAAGTGCAGCAAAATGCATAAGATATAAAAGATACACAAGACACAAAGATTTTCATCGGGGAAACCATAAAGGAGAAAACCCCACAAACTTCTTTAGAATAGTAAGATGATCAAAAGCAGAGATAAGAAATGTTCAGCAGCTATCTTTCTCTCCTCCTATGAATCTCTCTCTCTCTCAAACGCCTTAGAGAGTGTGTGTGTTGTGTATAAATGAGGGAGAGAGCCTCCATATAAATACCTTTTCAAGTCACTCACCAAATATAAGACCCAAGCCTACATGTCATCTCACATGGGGCCCACTTCTCCTAGAGAGACCACAATTACATATTACATGATGTTACATTGGGGACTATTGCCCCAACTTACAATGAAGGTTGTGCCTCAAGGTCTAGACACAATTTAGACATCCCATAAAGGGGTAATACACATCCCCAATGCGGGTACAACAACATACAAAAATCATATACATCAGAATATCTTCGAAAGTTACAAATACATCAACACTCCCTCTTAACTAGGAAGGTATTCTCTCTCTACACAGTTATCAACACATTTGGGGTCAAGTCTTCATTGCATCGTCATCATCACGAAGTCATAGAGTCTTCATCATAGCTACTACCATCATCTTCTTATAATTTGATCATCATCCCATACTATCTGTCATCAAAAGTTTCTACAGTTCCAACCCTTTTTCATGTTGGATGTAGGCCTAGTCCTCTACCAAGTATTCATCATCTCTGCGAGCAAGCGATCAAGTAGGTACATCCCAGGACTTATTATATGCCTCTTGCAAAACCTGCAAGATCTCCCAGCACTGATTATATGCCACTGCAAAACCTAAAGGAGCATCCTAGGACTGATTACATGCCTTGCAATACTTGTGTACCCTACTATTACCTCATCATCTTCAGATCATCTCATCGTCACAGGGAGCATAGCCCGGATACACATAACATAGCACTCGCATTCACCGACATGGTAGGACAAACCACTACCATCCGGGAAAGGCTCCAGCACTTACATCCACTGGCATGGTAGGACACACCTACTACCATCTGGGAATGGCTTCCGGCGCTTACGTCCACCGGCATGGTAGGACACACCTACTACCATCTGGGAAAGGCTCCCAGCGCTTACATCCACCGGCATGGTAGGACACCTACTACCATCCAAGAAAGGCTCCCAGCACTTACATCCACCGCCATGGTCGGACACACCTACTACCATCCGGGAAAGGCTCTAGCACTTACATCCACCAACATGGTAGGACACACCTACTACCATCCTGGAAAGGCTCCAGCACTTACATCTACCAGCATGGTAGGACACACCTACTACCATCCGAGAAAGGCAACACCACTGGCAGGTAGGACACACCTACTACCATCTGGGAAAGGCTCCAGCACTAACATCAACGACCATGGGAGGCCCAGCCTGCCACCATGTCGAAAAGGCTCTCGGCACTTACATCAACGACCATGGGAGGCCCAGCCTGCCATCATGTCGAAAAGGCTCATGTGTATCTGCGTCTTTCGGACTCATCACTTCACCTTGGAGGGAACCCCCTGAAGAACACCAAGCTTCTCTCTGAAGTATTCAAACTTCACTCTGACCATTTCTAGCATAGAATCACATCAGGATAACCTACCTGCGAGCTTCGCCAGGACTGATTACATCCAAGGACAACCTACAAAACTGATTACATCTGAACAACCTACGAGCTTCGCTAGGATTTTATGCTCAGACAACCTGTCTCACTGGCTATGCTAGAACTCATCACTCCCTCTTTCGAGAGATCTCGATCTGGATCACATACTGGAGCTTCATTGCTCCTCTCTACATCATACAAAAAAATACAAGTCGGATCAATCAAATCAAATAGAAGCTTTCAAAAAGAAACATACTACCTCACAAACAGCCGAGCAAGTGGAAACATATTTTGTCTCGACCATACTCAATGCCATGCAGGACTGCATCCTGCCAAACTAGTAGCCCATACGGGATATCAAACTGAAGAAGCAACCCAAGGTGTTCTTCTTCTCAGTGGCGCTATCAATCTGAATCAACATAACCATGCAGGTTAGTCTTCTGATTTGTATCATACTTGAGTCCATACTCAACTGTACCCTTCAGGTACCTCACTATATGCTTTGCAGCAATCAAGTGAACATGTCTCGGATCCGTCAAGAACTGGCTCAATGTGTTCACAGCAAAGCAAATATCTGGACCGGTATTCGACAGATACATCAAGGATCCAATCATCTGGCAATACATCGTGGCATCAATCGACTCTGATGAAGCATCACTCAATAGCTTCAAGTTCGATGCCATAGGTGTGGCCATGGCCTTGCAGTCCATCATCCCGAACCTCTTCAGGATCTCCACTGCATACTTCCCTTGTCCAAGGGAGATTCCATCCGCATTCTGCCACACCTCCATGCCTAGAAAGTAGTGCATCATGCCCAAGTCCTTCATCTCAAACTCGACAGCAAGTCTCCTTCTTGCATCTTTAATGAGTTCCTCTTTTCCTATCAGGAACATGTCATCGACATATAACAGGAGCATCACTGGTCTTTCGCCTTCAACCTTGAAGTAAAGGTTGGAATCCACTTTACTCTCAGTAAAGCCTAGAGCCATCAGTAAGTTGTCCATCCTACCGTACCATCTTGAACCTGAGGATCTTCTGCAGTCACTCCCTCTAAAGCGGAGCATCATTCTCCCTCTGCCTTTTGCACTCTATGTATTGAAGCATTCTGTAATGGAGTGACAAGTAGCTTCCTCTGCTACTAGTATTCTATGTATCCATCTAGGGTCACTGGATACCAAGATCCTCTATCTTGAACTTTGTTGAAAAGTTCTTCTCGCACCCATCTGTGAGCTTGTCATCCTCTATAGCCTTTCATCTTCAATCGTGTAGCAAAGGTTAAGATCTTCATCACTCTAGGTGATCTTCAAGCTCCTTATGTAACTGTATGTTCTATCGCATGGGTGCCTTCTGAGCTCCTACAAGGCCTTCTTTAAATTGCGCACATGAGTCTGCCTGTCATGTGTCTCAACTCCCAGTGGCTGCTCTATGTATACTTGACTCGTCACTGTGTATACTTGCTCTTGTAGATCCATATGGAAGACACCACAGACTTCCCTTTAGGTCTCGACACCGCATCCTAAACATCATTCTTCTTGAACTGGTACTCTTGATCATAGTCTCCTTCCCTTTCTTCTTGTCTACTTCTTCATAGCTGGAAGGCTCTGTATCAATGATGTTGCTCAACAGTGTCACATAACTAGAGTGTGTTTGAGACCTCTTTCTTTCTTTGGAAGTATCGTCATACTATTCTTCATCTTGGATTATTTCTCGTGCCCAAGGTGGTCTTCATCTCTTGAGGTGGATCTACCATTGTCTTTATATTCTTCTGAAGCTCTTTCTTTCACTATGGTGTCTTTGACCCAAGAAGCTTCAGGTTCCTCTTCTTAGCTGTTGTTACTTGTTCTTTAGAATGATCTACAAGTCAAGTTCATTTGCATGATTAGAAACATATCATAATTTCCAAAACATATTAATAGTGACAAATATATGTCACATAACCATGCGACGATTTTAGCCAATGCTACAACATTCATCCATATAATGTATACATACAATAACTTCTAGATGCATTCTACCCTAATGTTATTAAGAGTGTGTACTACTCCTAATATGCCAGCAAAGAGGTTTCAATCTAAATAAGTAATAATGGAATGTTGTACAACATCATTGACTTCTTACCCATCATGTGCAATTCAGTAGTATAAATGCAAATACTCAAACATGCATAACACATCAACTGAATATAAACAAATGCATACCCAAACAATATCATGAAATGACAATTGAATACTTATCTTTATTTGTTTCGTGTGTAGACTCCTTCTTGAGCCTTCAGCATCATCATCTTCTTCATTCATAACAGCATCATTTCTTATCCAAATGCTAAGATGGATAAGACGTTCTTCAAGAATTAAGTCCTTCATATTCCTCATCGCTTGAGGGATCTTCTTTGAATCGTGAGAGATTGATCTTCAGTTTCTCCCATCTTCTCTACTCTTATTATGAGTTGCGCTTCTTCTTGTGTGCACTCTTTCAAAGTCTGCTGAAAGTAATCACTTCCTTCTGGCACACATTCCTTGAATGAATGAATCCCATGATCTTGAGAGGCCATTCAAGGTGGTTATAACAATATCTTATTCTTCTTCAATTGCACATCGAACACTTCCTTTTGGTGTCTTCAAGGATGACACATGAGGGATGAGATGATCTTTAATAGAATCTAGAATGATTCTCTTGGCTCTAGCCTTAGCCTCATCTCCCTCTGGCTCTTAAAACTTCCTTACTGAAATAATGATCCAAGTCAATTTCTTCAAGGATCATGGAGGTCCTATACTTCCATACTCGAAAGTTGTGGGATTCACCAAGCTTGTCATGAAGCTAGTGTGATTAGTCATTTTGAAATGAGAACCTCAAATGTAAATAGCAAAAATTTACATCTTACCGATTTGAGGTGTCCATCCTGGTTTCGGAGCTGGCTAATCTAGAGTTTGTCAGAGAAACCCTAATTTTCAAAACTTGGAATTTCAAACTTCTAATTGGATAGAAAGATGGGCCTTTTCAAGGCAAGTTGTCCAGTGTACTCCTTTTCTAAAAACGGTGGAGGGAAGCTCCCGGAACAGGAAGCCCTAGTTTTCCAATTTCTTCTACAGAAATGATTGATATTGATTCTGTTGTATCTCCGAAGTTTCGGATCCTTAAAGTCTGAAACTTCTCACTGTGATAGCCTAATAAGTCTTCTTTCCAACCCCACAGGTTAGAGCAGAAATGGATTCTCCAAGTGGGACTTATGTCAAGTTTCCCAAGGTGACAGTTTTGGGGACTGTTCAGCATAGCAAACTTGTATGAATGGCCATGTGTCACTGTTTCATATTCTGGGTCTAAAAAACGTACCACAAAAACTACAGTCTGTGCCCTACCTATAACATCTTGTGAAATTTCGTTTGGACCATCCTAGCCCGAGATACAGCAAATCTCCCTAGGTCAACTATTTATGACTGTATTCTGGAGGAGGTTGGAACCCTGATTTGGAGGAACCATACCTCCTAAAGTATAGCGAATCTGAGGTTGAAACTTTTACAGTGTAAAGCACGAATTTCTTTTCGGCCTGTAAAAGTTTCAGCTTCTGATCCTTCTCCAATTTCACGTTATAAATAAAGTGCTAGAGTGACTAAATTCAGTCTTCTAGGGTTTTCAGGCATGAAACCCTAATTTCCATTAGCTGCCATTATGTAATGTCCTATTTTGCTTAGGCATAGAGGACCAGTACGCTAACCTACATGATTCCCATAGGTTCAAGTGGGCACTGACAGTCAGGGGATTAGCAGTGGACTGTTGCCATATAGGAAGAACTAGGGCATCAATATTATATCATCATTGGGTAGACAGGGGCCACCAAATCCAAAGGCCATTTGCATGCATGACATCTGAGTAATATTTCATAATGCATGGAGTCGCCATGCACCTGCATGCAAGTCAACTGCAAATTAGAAGTTAAATTGACCTAATTAGGTCAAAAGTTAGGTTATTCGCAGTTGAAAGTTATAAAAGAAAGGTAAAGTGAATGCAGAAGGACACTTATGACTATTATTGATTTGGAGCTTTTGCGTAGCAGCACAGCGTGCAGCCACGGCAGTTGGGGTTGAAGACGGTGTCTTCAGCTAACAAGGGTTCGACAGTGAAATATCTTCCCTAGTCTCCTTTAGGGTAGGCCATCCATGTCCACCATCAGCTCTTCATCTTATTTATCCATATACAGCTATCTGGCACCCATCAGAAGATTGTTTGAAGGAACACGTGTGCCGTTGTGGGGGTTTTTTGTTGGAAAACCCCAAAGCATTCGTTGGGTCTCCAAATCTCTGTTTATCTTCTGAATACCAGCACCATTCTCATCATCACAATCATCCTTCAATACCAGGTGATCATCAGCTTCTAGTTTGCTCATCCAGAGCAGTTCTCATCAGTTTTGTGTAGCTGGGGACATGAGCAGCTAAACCAGTAAACCAATTCGCTAGCCTGCTTAGAGTGGTCAGAACCTCTGCATGCTCCAGTCAATCTATCCAGCACGGAAAGACCTTTATTCCTGCAAATCCTCACCTTCATCAAACAGCTCCTTCACCAAAAACGTCACCTTTAGCTGATTAAGGGGTTCGTGTTGCTGGGCAGTAACATCGGAGGAAAGGAGCACCAATTCTTCACCTGATCAGTTCTCGATGCATGCATATTATCTCTAGAGCATTATCAGTCGGATTATCAGTGGTAAGTGTTGATCTGTTCTCCGTAAATCTCTACCCTAGTTAGCTATAAAATAGGGCCATTTGCCCGACACTTTGCATGTGAGTTTATTTCAGTATTATTGTAAATCGAGAGGCTTAAGCAAGCCCTAGAATAGAAAACAGTAGAATATCCGTATCTGGGATATTACACAATGTAGTTGTATTTCGGTTGCACAATGAAACTTCTCTAATTCAGAAATTGCTACCACCAACAGATGCACCCTAATGAGGCAAGTTAGCCTAACCCTCCTTGCTTGATGATCTGTGGAAAGAACGCCTTCAACTAGGAAGCCCTAGTTCCCGCAACTGCAGAATGCCTTCTTTCAGAGAGGCTGTAATACCATGTTAGATTTTCTTAAGATCTGATTAGATTATCTAGGATCTTTATCTGAAAGAATAACAAGTGCAACAAAATGCATAAGATATGAAAGATGCACAAGACACAAAGATTTTCATTGAGGAAACCATAAAGGAGAAAACCCCGCAAACTTCTTCGGAATGGTAAGGTGATCAAAAGCAATAATAAGAAATGTTCAGCATCTATCTTTCTCTCCTCCTATGACTCTCTCTCTCTCTCAAACGCCTTAGAGAGAGTGTGTGTTGAGTATAAATGAGTGAGAGCGCCTCCCTATTTATACCCTTTCAAGTCACTGACCAAATATAAAACCCAAGCCTACATGTCATCTCACATGGGGCCCACTTCTCCTAGAGAGACCACAATTACATATTACATGAAGTTACACTTGGGACTATTGCCTTGACTTACAACGGAGGTTGTACCTCAAGGTCTAGACACAATTTAGACATCTCGTAAAGGGGTAACACACATCCCCAATGGGGGTACAACAACATACAATGATAATATACATCAGAATATCTTCCGAAGTAACAAATACATCAACAGAAATCCACTAAGTGGAACTTAGTGGATAATAGGCTCCACACTTGACCTTCCCATCATCTCTATGCCAATCCACCTTGGTCTCAAAATCCCATTGGCTAAAGGATGATAGATTGACTCTTGAGTCCTGACATCCCCCTCTGTGTCCCCTACTATAAATGCCCCCCATGTTTTCCCTATGACTCAGGTTCTTTGTGTTTTGGCGAATCCTGCAATGGTTCAAAAGGATCACTTGTACAACCCTGCGATTCGTTGTTGTTACACCTAATTCTCACCACGATGATGTTATGAGATAGGTATCTAATTAATTAATTGAATCCCTCAAAGACTGAAGTGAAAAAATGAGAGAGGAAGGGTAATTCCTTGCTCTAAGCCACCACCGCATTTTCTCCTTATGCAATCAGCGGTACCTATACTGGCAACGCACCTTGTGCATTGGCAAGGAGCAGTGCGGCCACCTGTTTCCTTCTTGCAACAGGCGGTACCCTCTAGCACCGCCTGTCTTCCTCATGAAAAGTGTGGTGCTTGACTTATAAAGGCAAAAAAGAGAAGTTTCGAGAGGTTTCTCAAAGATGCCTTCGTGGAACCTTATCCCTAAGAATCGGGAAAGGTGGAACTCGAAATCCCCTATCCTAGGGATAATCCCTCGACCTTCTCCTTTGAATCCTCAACCCACGCTATCCTTTGAGGCCTTTAAATAGTGGCTCACCCCTCATGGGAAAGGAGAGGAAGATTGTGTGATAGCATCCAAATAATCTCAAACTTTCTTGAGTGATTAGAGGCAAGGTGAAGCTTGAGGCAAGGCCCCATTGTGAAGAGCTCCCAACACCAAGGCTTGGTTGTGATCCCTCCTTCATTGTTTATTAATGCAAACATTGTTTCTTTCCCATAATCATTGTGTATCTCATTCTTATGCTCTGTTCATTGTTTATTTCCTTGGTCATTTACATAGAATTGTAGATTATCTTGCTACTCTCATATGGTTTGGTTCTTTTTTGTTTATTGCAGGTTCACTCACCGTATAGCTCAAGCGCAACAAGTTCAGACCTTCACATCTTCCTGTTAAAAGGTATGAGAGCAGCTAATTCAAGTAGTCTAAAGTTCTAGGGAAAGTTCCTTTGGTCTGTAGTGCGGTTTGTTTTAGATTTGAGTTATTCTGACTAGGGAAACAACCTTTGTCCGCATTGGCTGAGAATTTCCATTAACAATTGCTACTAAACAAGAAGAGTTACCACTGAGCAATGCTCTCCAACCTCGGATCAACAAGGGATACGGATCCTTAGCCCTCCTTGAAAGATAGTGCTTCTGACATCATTTCCAAGATATTTCATCCAAGATGAGCATCATGGACTCCTTGATCTGGCCCACTGTTCTATATGGCTTAGAGATTTGGAGACCTTTACTAGAGTCGGATTGGGCCTCAGCTAAGAGAGTCCATATTCTTCTTCTTCGCCACATCATTAGATACAAGCAAACAATACATCAGCACATCATACTTGTGAAATTTGGGGCTCAGCCCTTCCGACTTGAGGCAGTGTTCAGATTGGTTTTCTTTTTGCATCGGATTTGGATCTTCACCGACTTGGTGAAGGGACGAGACCGAAACCCATATTTGACTTATTGTTCTTCAAAGACCATTTCCCTTTCTAGTCCTCAGGGTCGGGCGTGAAGTTGGGTAAGAGTGGTTCCAAATCTTCTAGAGTTAGTGGGCATTTAGCTAGAATGTCTCCCTCTATAATACCCCTTGGAAGCAATGAATCACCTTCTATCCATTCAGATAGGAGCAAAATAGGATCATCAAGGACATATACAAGCAGTTCGTCCAGATCACCTGGGTCAACCATTAGGGAGGGTTGTGCCCAAAGATAGATTTTATATGTTGAGCACCACTTCTTGGAGTTGAGATACGAGCTCATTGTTTGACCCCAATATAATCTCTGTCACTAGATGCATTCCTTTCACTCTCCCTAGGCCATTTTAGAGTGATTTCCCATAGACTTCGAGTATAGACAAACCACCAGATGCATAGATCAGACATAATCTATCAGTTGTGCCATTTACAAGAGTTGTAGACTAAGATACACTTTATTTTGAGTAGCCCTGTTTACTATAAGATCATAGGAAGCTTCAATTGCTTGTTTAAAGGGTCTCAATCCCTCGCTAACTTCTTCAGATACCCCGATCAGAAAAGCCTTATATATGCAAGAGGCCCTCAAGTTCCAAGTACATACTCTTCAACCTCGCATCAAACCATATTTTACGTAGACGATCACTTCATTTTTCACATTGATACCTTCAAAAAGGGGCACCAAGTCATTGATCGACATTAGTATAAATCTAAACTCCAGATCATTGCAAACTCATGGTGCACATTCCACAATATCTTGGCAGCAGAACCATATTAGATCCCCCCTAGGAGATGGGCGATATCACCTAAGCTTATGGAGCAGGTGAAATCCTCCAGACAATGGTGCAGTAGACAGTCTGGGCCTCCCACCAGTTCTTCTTCTTCTTCGGGTCAGCAGACTTTATTGAGTTTTCTTTATTCAACCTTGAGTGTTAGGACTCGAGAGATAGTTCTACTCCATAGTAGGTCTAGGTGCTCTTTGATCTTCTTTTCTTGCACATCTCCACCTCATTGCAGAATTTTGGGCTTACGGTTGCGAAAAATGGTTCTCCATACTTTAGCCAGCTCGCATTTTTTGCTCTACCGTACTTTACTTCAGAGATCTTGTCTTTTATAGGAAACTGTTTGGTACTCCCGCTTTGTAATGTCATCATGTACTCAACAGTCCCTTTAACCTACTTTTGTGGTCATTAGTTGGACACAATGTATCGAAATCGGACCGATGATCGAACCGGCAAAGCCCGAACTATGAATCGGACCAGAACCGGAAAAAAACCATGAAAAAAAACGGTAGACTAAAAAATACATAAAATATTCATATTTTGTAAAAACACATATATACATATGCATACATATGAATCCAAACCGTTAATACACAAATATGAAGAGTTTCTCAAATGTATAGCAAGTACAGATGCAAATAACCAAAATACATCAAAGAGAGGCATGTCCTTCACCACTCTAGTTCCCCATTCTTTTACTTCCTCTGATCATCAATGTCTCATGCAATTACAGGCTAGGAATGATACCCAAATTTTACTTGACTATCAAGCACTTTAGTCCAGCTCGGAATCGAGGAGTATCTTCAACAATTTTTAGTGGCCTATGATGGTTCTAGTATTGTGCATGTTTTCACGATGTGGAAATGAGAACTCAGAGTCCAACACTAAACTCAGCAGCAACTGGACATTATGGTAGCCCACTAACACTTTGGAAACATCCTCCTTCCAAGAGTTTATCACCTTAATCCTCCACGTATCAAGTGTAGTAGTATACCTTCATTTTTTGTACTTTGATCCCCTATAGATGACTTATGCGCCCCTCTACAAAGAGGGTTAACCTTCAAACCGGACTGTTCCTCTTCTCACCTAAGAGTCGAGTGATGCTTGTTCCCACAAACTGAATAAGTAGCAGATCTGAATTCTATTCGTCCTCCAGCAAACCCAAGAGAACTGACATTTGTACTTTTTTCCTCGATACGACCTTCCTTGCTCAAAATAAATACAGCCCCACAAGGAAGATCCCTCCCTCATATCATGAATACGTCCTCAACAAAGCAATACGCAATCCATTCAGTCAACTCAGAGTCAGACCCTCCAATCTGCTAACACGGCCTCCCTTGGTTCTCTGTGTCTTCTTCAATAGGTAATTTTATTCAGCAACGTAGACGATATCGAAAAAGGGAATAACCAGCAGTAGATAAAATCTCCCCTTCAATTGAGTTGTCCAACAAACAAATCGTTGTAGAGAAAGTGAACATAGCTAGCATAACAGTCATCCCTGTTACCAACTATTTTGTACAATAGTTGAGCTTCCTATTGAGCTGCCAGTTATCGAGCATGATGAATGCTCATCTCCAGAGTTCAGAAGTTCAGTGTGTTCCAGAGTTAGCTAGTTTTTGGCTGAACTTTTTAATTTTTGTAAAATACATGTTCATACCCCCTTGGGGAAAATGTAAAAAATGTCCTAGCATTTAAATTTTTATAAAAGGCTCAGCTTCCCGGACTTGGACATCAAGCCGACTAGCCCAGAGTGTTTTTTCCCTTGGTTATTATTGGCTGTTGAACAAACGACCAATAATTTCTGAGTTTTTCACTCGCTCCTCCAAAGCTGGGGTAGTTGTCTTGATGTTTCGGCCTTCGGAGGTTATTAGAGCCTTTGTGTCAGTATTTTTTCTCATGCTAGGCATTCTGATTAAGTCATATGAACATGTACTAGGTCCCCCTAGAGTTTCGTTGGATTCTAAGAAAAATATATTTTTTCCGTTTTTTAAGCCATTTTTTAATGGTTTAAATGGAAAATTTCAAAATGTAATAAAAGTGTGATCCAGAGTCCGTTTCCAGCATGGTTGAGCTCATTTTCAAGCCCAGAGCAACATCTTTACCCCGGGGGCCACTTTCACCATCAATCAGGCAGCCGAAGCACCCCGTGAAGCAGTGTTTGACTAAAAATGCATCAAGATGGCATTTAAATGCTAAAAATGAACATTTTGGCACTAAGGTCCAGATAATTAAAAAGTCAAAAATCCTTATTTTAATGATGATAAGGTGACTTGGCATGGGTCCCCATGGTTAAACGACTTCACTAAAAAGAGAGGTGACATGGCAAGGCATTAAAACTTTGGTTTAGAATCAAAGTTGGAATTAATTCATGAGAGGAAGAGTTCACGTGAAGGAGAGCCCACGCTTATGTGGAAGTATGATGTTTGGAGTTCACGCAAGCATGGGAGTGGGTATGTGTGGTCCCCTACCCATTTAATAAATTAATTTTATAAACCATATCCAAAGAAATTATTTGCAAAGAGATGGTGGCAATTTGCTTCAAGTCGAGAGGGTGATGTGGGTAAGTGGATCTCACGCTAGCGTGGAGTATGTGGTCATGTGAGTGGGATTGGTGGGGAACCCATCCACTAAGAATTATAATAAGTTATAAACCATGATCACCACGCCATACGAATTGTTTAAGGCTTGTTTTATCTTGTAAGAAGTGATGTTGTGTGTCAAAGCAAATGGAGTATGACGTCAACCAAAGGCTTGGAGCTCGTGCTGGTGTGTTTGGTGAGCGTCGTCCTTGATTTATGGCCACCATACGGCTCGGTTTCTTTTTAATAGCGAGTTAGCCTTACTTCTGCTCAATCTTTGTCTCCTTCGAAAGCTCACATAGATCTCAAAGGACTCGTGTATACACTTGGCAAGTTCTTATTTGACAGGTGATGCTTCCAAGGGGTTGATTGGGAAGGTCAGATCTGTTTATTGCTATTGGCTCTTTTCAATGCCGAGTCTGATTTAGGGTTTTAGCTCTTGTAATTTGTATAAATAGAGGCTCTTTTTAGCTCTACCGGGTGGATGATTTTTGTAGAGAACCTCTGGTGAAATATTGTAATACTTGTTGCTTTCATGCAACCATTTGAATAAAGAAAGGCTTTGGAGGCTCATGCGGTGTAGTTCTTGGTTGCATGTGCTTTGGTGAATGAGGTGATACAATTTCAATTTTTCTCTTGCTTTGTTAATCTGTGGTTATTGATCAATGCTTTAGAGGGCTTCTGTAAGCACATAAGAATAGATATTTGTAGTCTCAAGTTATCTATTTATTTATTTACTCTTAGAGATCTAAAAGAGCATTGTCTTATTCAGTTATATCTCATGCTATTTTGATTTCAATTAGTAAATGGTACATGATCTAATGCCCATTTTTGCAAGTGTATGAGTTCTTGTTTGCAGATCACTCCATTCTACTGAGTAAAAGGTTGAGCTAGTTTGCATCTCTTTTTCTTGGAGCCAAGTATAAGATTCTAACAGCTATTTGCTAAGTGAGATCCAGGGTGGTTTCAAAGATTCAAGATCTAAGTGGTTCTACTTCTCTTATTCACCTTTAAAACCAAAATTTCAACTCTTTCTCAGTTACTTTATGTTTGCAAGTTAAAATCAGATCTATAAGGCTAATCATTTTCATTTTTACTTGCTCTCATTTCTAGATCCAGGAGGTGTTCCAGTTTTACATTTAACTTGGATCTAGTCAGTACTTGAAGTAGCATAAAAATTCTATCTTTTGCACAAGTACTAAGTGTAATTTTTTAGTGTATTTTATTGTCTAATCCATTGTTGTACAGGAAAATAGCTCGCTGGTTTTTCACTTTTCATGACAGGTTAAGCAAAAGTGCTAGCGAAGATTTGAGGTTTCAAGCTCCAAAAAAAGCTCCTAATTCCCCCTTCTTCATCCCCTTTCTCTGGATTGCATTGAAGGCCTTTAAAGATCAAAAAAGAATCCCAACATCAAAGGCATTGTAAAAATTAATAAAGAGCAAGTGGGATAAAGGCTCCCACACCCCACTTCCCCCAATTGGGGGAAGCCTGTATCGTCCATTTTTTCATGTTTGCAATTTGCTTTGTTTTATGCTTGTAGAATAATTGGTTAGAATAGAATAGGAAAGGTTAGTTTCAATTTCTAAAAAGTTTGTTTTTTGCTTTCATAAAAGTCAAAAAGAAAAAGCTTCTTGTTTTTTTTTTTTGGTTTAAAAGTTTTATTTCATTTGATATAAATTGCAAAAGTAAAAAAGAACTAAAATCTCTTGAATCTCACCGTCAGGTGGATCAAGAGTGCTCTCTATCGGAGGGTTTGTGGTTATCATTTATTTCATGCATTTTTTGCTCTTTAACTTGTTGATTTAATTCTAAGTCTCTTGAACTTGCAGAAATCCATGTCAAGAGCACTCTTTGTCGGAGAGCATAATAGTCTTGCATCATCCTTGCATTTAGGCATATAGAGTAACTAAGACTCTTGAACTTTTGTCATAAGACAAAGTCAAGAGCGCTCTCTGTCAGAGAATTTAATTGTGTTTTAATAAAATTTGCAACTCACATCTTCCCCTTAATTAATTTACTCCGTTGCTATCCTTCACCTAGTATGCTCTGCCGACTTTCATAGTTGAGCTCGTACTCAGAACGGTGAGCGGATTTGATAATTTCTCAAGTAAACATCATAAAATTTTACCCCCATAACCAACGCACCGGTGTTGTCGAAAGTATTCAAAGTCATTCTTAGTAAAGGCGCCGGAACTCCCCGTTGTCTTAGAGTCCCGGCTAGCTAGTCAATCCGCAGGATACCTGCCTGGGATACTGGACGGGCCGACATGTCTCGAACGGAATAACTTGGAACGCTTTCCCGGTTGGTTTTTTGATACCTTTGATGAGCCATAATAAACAAGACCATTAAAACACTTTAAAATAAACCAAGAACAATCGCAAAATACTTTCACTAGCACTATTATGAGACTTGTACTTTCAGTTTTCTCGAGCATCTCAAACATTTGACTCCATAAGGCACTGGTCTGTTTTTTAAATCTTATGCATTATTATTAATCTGGGCCATTTGTCCTTTGGTTTTTTCAAGTGAGATCTTAATCTATGAATGCTAGTTTATTTCACGAGCTCTAATTATATTGTTCATCTTTTAATCTGGTGATAGCAACGTGGATTGCTTTTTGTCTTGTGTTTATTTCTCAGTTATAATAATTGCAATCTTCGTTCATCATAACAAACTCCTAATAAACACCCATCCGCATCACTTTCATAAAATTTACTTAAACACTTTGAGCCTTAGAAACTCTTTGTTAGGGACCACCCCCCTTGGCTTCGTTAGGAGTTAGCCTAAACGGAGGAGCTAGGAGTAGGTGACATTGCCTGGCTCTGTGCTTGCCCCCAAGGTCACACCTCTCCCACTTTCTCAAGTGAGGAGACAACTTTTGGAAGATTTATGTTGTTGGTGTGCAATTGGTGGACAACAATCCCCATGGCGGTAAACAGTCCACAATAAAAACCGAATCAATTCCGTACGGAACTGGTCAAAATCGGTCGTTTCAACGATACGAAACCGACCAGTGCACTATTGGTTAAGATTGTTTTTTCCGGGTCAACCTATTTTGGCCCTGAACCGAACCAACCAAACCTCTAAACCAGGCAAACTGACCAGTTTTGCCAAAACCAGACCGGTTCCCTAGATCTGAAACAATGCTATGTATCATGAAAATGCTTAACGGTTGGAAGGGTAGGATCTTTTCAAATTAAGAAGTTAAGCCTATATTCTCTCATCAAGCATCACCGTGGCAACTTTGTCAAGCCTACGGATGGTCACTGGCAGCGAAGCTTATGCAATCAAACGAAACTATTTGGATGAAAAGACTAGTTATTGGTTGTTTCACAAAACGATACAGCACACATCAACGATGTTCCATGGTTGGATTCAAGCACAAGCAAACATATTATGGGGCGTAAGGAATTGATGGATTTGAAGGAGGATTTTGGTGATGGAAATATGATGATTTCCATTTCCAATGAGAAAAAGGGAAAAAGTAGCATTGCATTGAGAATGACAAATTTCCAGATCAAGACAATAAAAAATGTTTGGTATGTACCGAGGGTTAAAAATATTTTAATTTTGTTCACAAAATTACTAAACAATATTTTTGAGAACAAGGAATGTGAAATCTAGGACAACTCTAACAATGAAGATGTTGCAATAGAAGTAGCAGTTGGTGGACTTTATAAGTTCAATGAAATTCCATTCATCCAAGAGACCTAGGTGGTTGTTGAACAAAATGCATATGATACGCTTTGTCATGAAAGGTATGGGTTGCCACAGATTGCGAGACAATGCAGTTTGTATGCCGATGCCAACCCTAGCACATGGTGGAGCACAATATTTCTTGATAATTATTGATGGTTTTCCAAGAAAAAATGGATTTATTTCTTGAAAAACAAATCAGATGTACTCTAATGTTTTAAGGAGCTTAAAACTGAACTAGAAGTCCATTCAGGTAGAAAAGTAAGGGTTCTTAACCTGACAGAGGTAGTGAATACATCTCTGATGATTTTTCCACATATTTGCACATGGTGTGATAAAACAATAAAATGTTGCCTATACTCCACAACAAAGGATCATCAAATGGTGAAAAATTCACTTAAGAATGACATGGGTTCAACAGATTCGAGAAACCCCCTGGTTTGTGAAGAATTTGATTTGTTTGTAGCACGCAGAAGCTGTAAATAACAGAATTGTTCTCCAAATTTTGAATATATATAATATTTATTGAATGAATAATGAATAAGATGATTACAACCAGCCTCGTGACGGTTTACTTATACGCATTGACTGGTGACAAGGAAAAGGGGTATGTGCCCTTTGACTTTTCATTAACTTACTAGTTGTAATCATGTTAATTGTTAATTATTAATTATTTCCTATAATTGAGTATTATTGATTATTATTTATAATTGTTGCATTGTCGCCCTGTTAAACAAAGTTCTGTCCTCAAAGCTATTTCTCAACTGATTTCATCTTTGATCCTAATGCAACATTGTGACGACTTTTAATATTGCTTCCTCATCTATTCTTGATATTTTTAGTATGGCATCCTTGATTGATGGGGCTCACTATATCCAAAGTATATTCATTTCTATGAATTTAGTTTATTTTTATTATGATACCTTTTTTGACATACTCATCGAATACCTCTCGTGAAAGTAATAATACTTCTTTTATCTCTTCAATAAATATATATTTAATATCCATCTTTTCTCTTTTATACTCACAGGAATCTTTTACTCATTATAGAGAATTGTGTTATTCCTTAATTAACTAGTTTAATAACTTTGGAGTGTTCATCCAGTAAAATATATATTTATGTAGTTTTAAACTTTGCTTTATATTCATACTCCTTCAGTCTTAGAATTCATATTCCACTAGTCCTTCAACTCCCACTAATATGTGCATTTTGATTTGTTGCCCCATCTTCCACGAATTATTATAATTTATTTTTTTCCTTTTTATTTTAATATTAAAAACTAAATAATGATACTTCCAATCAAGATGAATAATCTTGTCTTGATAATGTGATCAACCAAGTGATTTTAATGAGGCAATTTAATTAGATTTAATCCTCACATGGAATGACGCGATATTAAGTTATAATTGTTTTAATGGCTCATTGGTTGGTTGAGGAACAACGAAGGCAGCAGTCGCTACATGGACAGAGTTTTATCGTTCCCACAAGAAAAACTCTATGACACGTAAATAGCCTTTGTGAGCTTCTCATGACAGCACATCCCATCAAGAATCTTCAGGGTCACATAAATCAAAAGTTCCAATAAATGAATAGTAAAGCGAACGCCATAATTTTCAAGGCATGCACTCTCCCCTCTCGAGGAGACTAGCATATGATGGAACTGGATGTGTGACAGCATCGACCCATGTTTTTTGCAACATCTACATTGGTGAAATATACCACAACAATCGGGTCATGACCTCATAATTCTCAGGCTTCGTGAAAGGCAACCCATCGGGCGCTTACTTGGGAACATTGACCTGTTGGCTGCAATTTTCTTCAGGGATGCTATACAAGGGTATCGCCAGAATCAGAATTGCAAGCAGCTTCCTTGCTGAGGTCCTCATAGGCACATATGAAGAATTATGGTCCACGATCTTGTAACCTATATGAGCAAAAATTGCATCCAAATTCTCGTCAATTAACGGTTTGTTCCACTCTTCAATGTCTTTCTTCCACTTGAACAAATGATACTGCTCTGGCATAATAGTCCTTCACAGATATATCTGATTGCGGTGTTATCCCAACACATTAACGCCGTTACCATGATACTATATTTTGCATTGATGGCACAGAACCCAAAAATAATCATCCCCTCCAAAGTGTTGTGCCCCATTTGGACTTTAAATAAACATCGACTGATTCAATCTTGAATCCATTGCATCCAATTCACTCAGCTGAGATGAACTTTCTAAACGGCGAGACTTCATGAATGCACTTCTAAAATCTACAGCTTGCAGGAGTCTTTTTCACAGTGTTCCACCGAGACGCATCCCCCAGGGTAGGGAATGCGCCCCCTCCCTCCCCCATGCTTCTGGGACGGGGACACTCCTGGGAAAACATTTCCCCATGTCCCCCTTTTGGGGGGAACTCATGGACACACGTTTCCCCATGTTTCCCCAAGTGTGGAACGCGTATCCCCATGTCCCCGTAAAAGCCCCCCCTCCACGTGGGGGGACGCCTAGAAAACCCATCTCCCCCAATTTTCATCTTTTACAATAAAAATAAATGCAAATTAAAATATTAAAAAATGTTAAAAAAATTATAACATAATTAAACCAAAATTAAATTAAATCCTAGACTAACCTGAATCTAACACCTTCCTAAAAGCTACCCTCTCACACCAGTCAATGCAGCACACTCCTTGATGTTTATCTGATCATGATGTTTACTCATTTCAGCTACTTTTCATTGTTTCAGTTTTGACTCTAGATAGTAGATATTGTATACCGATGACAGGCCTTGACTCTTTACTATTTAGTATTTTTTGAGAAACTTTAATCTACTATTAGACTTTTCACTTTTGTTTATTTCACCATTCTAACTTCTCTGTGTTAATTGTTCAGTATGTATTTCACTATTTCAGACTTCAGAATCTGTTACATTATCCTTTACAAATTTGAATTTAGAAATACATTGCATAATGATAATAGTTTTTAATTTTTACATGGTAATAGTAACATGGTTCAGTATCATTTATAAATTTGAAATTTGATATGGTAAAAACTAATAGATGTATAGTCCATCATGATTAATTTAGTTTTTAGTTTTACTTTTTACATGGTAATAGTTATTGTTGGGATTTATCAATTTTAGTTTTTAAATTAATTTTTATGACTCTGATGTTCCCCCGTTTCCTTGAAATTTCCCTATATCTTTGGGGTGGCTTCCCCCTTGTGTGTTTCCCTGCTTCTGCGCTCCCCCATCACGAAAACTCCGTGGAACATTGCTTTTTAGTGATATTTGAGACATTGACTTTCTCACTGAAGGAAGCTCTGTTGGTTGCTGCTGAAAAGCATCACCACAATTATCTTGCTCTATATCAAGCACCTCAGCTGCCAAAAGCTTTACAGGTGACGTAGATGTTGGGTTCGCATCAATGACATTAGATGCAGTTACACTTCCTGAGTGAAAACTCTCAAGCATGCACTTTTCAATAATATTACTCTTTGGCTTACCAAAAATCGATAAATTGTCCATCTGTTTACCTTGAATAACTTCACCACTTGAAGGAAATGGTTTTAATTTAGCTCCTGGTGATAAAGATCTAAGCTTTTGTACACAATAACTTTCCTCAGACAAAAGTGACAACTCACAACTCTTGGATCCAAAAGTACAATTAACTTCCTCATAATTAATCAGTGGCACATCACCTTTGTGCTTGAGAGTATCTGCCAATGGTTCGACATCAACTAGAATTGTCACCTTCTGTATAATTTGTTTATCAGATTCATTTTCAATTTGGTGCCTCATACTTGGAGAAGAATCTAACTCCATCATTTCAACAACATTTTGTTGGCAAACAGCTACCTCTGTGGAATTGTTAGCCAATCTTAATTTGCATTCACTACTGGAATTCACCACATTTTCCAAAGATGGGACATCTTGACTAGAGTTCTCTAAATCTGGTAACTCAGTAATATCCTGTTGTTTTCTACTTTCCAATGAAAATTTTTCATTCACGGACTCCGGATCAAGTTTTTATGCCATTTAAAAGTTTTTTAATTAAACCATTAAAAATGGCTTAAAAACAAAAAAATATATTTTTCTCAAAATCTAACGAAAGTCTAGGGAGACCTAGCACATGTCCATATGACTCAAAACCGATGCCTAGCACGCTCATATAAATCGACACGTGAACGTTAATAATCTCCTCAAGCCTACCCACCAAGACAACCATTCCAGCTTTGGAGGAGCGGTGAAAAACTCGAAAATTATACACCGCTTATTCAGCATTGCATAATTGACAAGGGAAAAAACACCTTGGAATGATCGGATTTATGTCTAAGTCTTAGGAATCCAAGTCCCTTACAAAAATTTGCCATGCTAGTACATTTATTACAACTTCCCCAAAGGGGTATGAACATGTGGTACAAAAAATAAAAAAGGGCACGAAGGCTTGATGGACCTCTGAGCTCTGACTTTGAACAAGTGCTTTGTTCATCTTTGTCGACTCACTTGAAAGTCCAACTAGATGCAACCTAGTCGGTAACACTTTTAAATCCACTGAATCTGTCTTAAAACCATTCCCTCAATGTCAATATCATCATCTCCAATTAAATATGGCTGGTGTATATTCTTCAAAGAACTACCATCAACTACAGTAGTCTCAGGATCAGAATGTCCATTCTCTAGTTCCAATTTGTCATTACTGACATCAGACAAATCCTGTGNGGGGTATATTCTTCAAAGAACTACCATCAACTACAGTAGTCTCAGGATCAGAATGTCCATTCTCTAGTTCCAATTTGTCATTACTGACATCAGACAAATCCTGTGAGTTGCCATCTTCGATATCATGGGCATCCAGCTCTCTGCTCTCAGAACTTTGGGATTTTCTATGGGATGAATTACTGCTTATTGCATCCAAGCTTTTGGTTTTCATTTGTGAATCCAGGGTGGTGTCCTTCAAGCCAGATCTCGCTTTTATTTCTGCTTCTTACATTTGTCTCTTTCTATTAAATCGTCTTCATCTACTAACTTGTGGAAAATGTCTCATTTAGCAGCTATAATTGAATCTAATTTTTTATCAATTGCTTTAGGCATTTCAAGCATATCACACATGTTGTGCGACACCAATATTTTCAGCTCCGATACCAATGCAGCACGCAGAAGCTGTAAATAACAGAATTGTTCTGCAAATTTTGAATATATATAATATTTATTGAATTAATAATGAATAAGATGTTTACAACCAGCCTCGTGACAATTTACTTATACGCATTGACTGGTCACAAGGCGAAGGGGTATGTGCCCTTTGACTTTTAATTAACCTACTAGTTGTAATTATGTTAATTGTTAATTATTAATTATTTCTTATTATTAATTATTAATTATTATTGATTATTATTTATAATAGTTCTAAGTTCTAACGTCCTTCTCAGTTGGCTGATACATTCATCAAGCCATTATTAATGAACAAGATTGTAAAATGTAGAGAAGAATGATGTAAAAGTTAACAAGCTAGTCATTATGGGGGATGTTACAGATATAATAGCTATTGTTAACTTGATAAAATAACTAAGTCAAAGTCAATGGTAAAAATAAAATGTAACTTGTGCGTAAGTCATGTAAAAATATAATTATGTAGTTAGATATTTAGAATCGTTCCGGTACCTTCAGGGAGTTAATTATGCTATGTCGTGTATTTATTACCACTTTGATAGCGAATCATAAGTGCCAAAATCACGCACTATTCTCTCTTGTTCTCTCACAATGTTATGAGTGATATAATTTAACCATAGACATCTATTTGCATTTCTATTTATGTCGAAATGCAGAGAATTACAAATGCAGATGCAGACACTCAACATAGACCACAGTTTTCAATCCACCTTTATATGCAGTAAACAAAACAGCAGTTTTCTTCAAATGAAACAAACATAGAAAATTTTAACTCGAATGAAACAAACAATCTGGCAGGTCCATTACTTAAAAATGGTCAAAAGGGAAAGACAATACTGATCAATGACCTCCTAATGGCACCCAAAATATTTCTATCCTATATACAAAAATTTATTTGTAATAGAACACACACTAACCACTAGGGCATAAGAAATATCTATCTAATCTACCAGGAAAAAAATCCACCTTGGACTGGTAAAAGAAGCTGGAGAATGTACACAACTCCCCCATGTTTTGCTGCTGCCCATCCAAGCTCTGATGTGCTAGCTAGAGCATAAAGAACATGAAGTGCACCTGGCCTGCAAGATGGAGCACAGTGTAATAGTTGTAACAAGAGAAGCAAACTTTCCCGGTCTGCAACCATGGCCTCCACACATGGAGCGTATGTTGTTAAACGCGATAATACATTGAGGCAGAGTTGAGGGACCTCCCCACTTGATGTGTTTGTATCAACAAAACATTCAAACAAGGGTATAAGCTGTTCTTTTGCGGAAAACATTACTGCAAGTCCTGGATTAGATGTAAGTAAATTCTGCAGTTTCAAAAGTAGTAAATGAGATACTGTCCATTTAACACCATAAGAGTCAAAGTATATCATAAAAATATGATAGAGAGTTAAAATTGAACAAGAAAACAATGATTTTACCTGAAGAGATGTCAATCCAATGGTCAAATTGTTAACAAAATTGTGGTCTTTAACAGAGGCTTGTTCATCAGCTGATTCTATTACAGCTTCTTCTTGCCATGTGCAATCTTCCTCATTCATATCATCTACAGACTGAAGTGGTTTAGAGATATCCAACACAGCCTCTTTATTGCTCAATGACTCTTCAAGAATATTAGATTCCCGGATCTTCTTTCTATCTTCCAAAAGTTTCCATAGAAACTGAAGGAGTGCAGCACAAAATGGTTCTGGTTGGCTAATCTCAAAATCAGGTTGCTCGTTGTATACTCTCAAATAGACACTCCCAACTTGTATTTCTTTTGAGAGTGATTTATACTTGAAAAGCTGTGCTTCTTGCATATCATAAGAACCATCTGGGCATTGACATGCCCTCTGTTGATCTACAAACTTTAATAACTCTGCTCGGGTAGCCGAATTCCAAATTATCTGCAAAAGAAACTAGCAATTAATGGTTTATAGAAATCTATAAGCATTTTTTTGTATTTTTTGTACCATGTGGATGTCAAATCAAACACTAATAATTATACATAGAAGAAATAAAATTGTAGAAAGCATTCATATCAGAGAATTTGACCAATTTGCAGAAAAATACTAGTAACGCCGTAAATTGCCCTCTGACTATAATATGCACAAAGCGAAGCTGCAAATATCACAAACTGTTTTGAAAGAAGAATCAGAAAACAGAAAAGGTTTATAAAGAAGAATCAGATATATGTTAAATATTTGCCATTTCCCTCAAATATATTTAGTCAGAGACATGAAAGCTCATCTCAATTCTCAATCTGCTTGAAATCTTCAAAATTAAGCTTTTTAGCTTCAGGCTTGACCTTGACAAAATCAAGTCCTGCTTTATTGTCAATAAACTCTAGTTGGTTTCTAAAAGGGTGTCCTACTTATGGTTGTTTTGACAACATGTCCAGATTCCAAACAAGTGGGACTTCTATCTTAAAGGAAGAGAGCTAGGCAGTTAATGGCAGAATTTCTAAAAGACCTATGCTTAAGTAAGTTGTACCTCACTTTCCTACCTAGGCAAAAATAAAGAAGAGAACTCTTTCCGTTGTTCATCTATAAATGAAAGTGGCACAGTTTAAGATCAAGAGTGAATGTAGAAATTGATCTAATCCATTCGTAGAGTGTATTATCTTCTGGGCAGTTACTTGACACTGGTCTATACTGAACTGTATGCACAAGTATATACCTTTAGGAGGCATTTACAGCTGCAGAAACCACCTCCTGCAACAGCTTTCTCTTGTGGATCTGTTTCCTACAACAGGAAATGGATCCTATGCAAAACGCATGAAATGGAGACAGATCAGATATGGAGACAGATCAGATATGGATCCATGAATCCAAGGATTCGCTACCAATTCAGTGCACCCCAAGAAGAATCCAGTAACTATGATCCTTACCATTACATCCTCAAACATTTATTTATTCTTCAAGGATACATTAGTCACAGGACACGGCCATATAGGTCCCAGTGTCTGTATCCCAAGTGGTCGGGCACATGCCACGCATGGAAACGTGGCCGACACAAAAGTTTTCGTGTCCAAAAATCAGGACACGTGTTTCGACCATGTCCCACACGTGCTAGACTGTATCCCAATTTTCAGACACGCCCTCTGCAAAAAGGCAACTGCAGGTTATAAAATACGGTATTTGCTCATTATTTTAATCATTTACTTAAGGTTGAGAGTATTGAGAGTGGATTTGTTTGGTGGTAAAGAGTTTTTGAAGGGATTGCAAGTGGATTCATGATAGATTTGGCAGCTAGAGGAGTCATTTTTACACAGCAGCAGCATTCTTCATTAATCTCAAGGAATTGATGGCTCAATCATCAAAGGCAGCTGTCAAAGGTCAAAAGAAAGGGAGGAATGTCAGTGTTGGTGGTCCCCCCCCTCCTGGTTTTTCAGGCAGTGCTTCAAGTGAAGCTGTTGGTGGCAGGTGCTTCCATGGCTTTATATGACCCTGCTGTAGCAAAACAGCAAGCACAGGGGAAAAAATAGCCCCTATGGAAGTATGTAACAAGGCAGCAAGGGGCCAGACTGAAGCTTCGTGGGGGGTGAATGTTCTTTGGACTTGTAATTGCTGCATGAATCAATTCAAGAGCACCTACTACCAAGTTAAGGGCCATTTGTTGAGCCTTCCTTGTGGACTTGGAGCATGCAAAGCAGTCAATGCTACCCAAAGATATGAGATGGAAAAAGAAGATACAGTTGGCTTGACGAATGTGGCACCAACAAGCAAGAAAGTTTAAAAACATGATGATCCTCTTCCATTCTTAAGGAATCCATCTAGCAAATTTGGGAGTTGGGATGAAATTCAACCACCAGAAAGGAGGGCAGCCCCAACATGTGGTCCAATGGACAAGATTTATCAGCAAGAGAAGCAAGATGAGGTTGATCTTAGGCTCTTACCATTGCATTCATTTTCTATCTCAACTTCATTTCATTTAATGTTGCATGATCGCCTTTATTCATTGAAATGTTCGATTTATAGTTGTAAAGGCCCCAACCAAGTATGTGCCTTCAAGTTCATTGAAACTTAGAGCCACATTGTTGAGTAAAGCAAAGAAAGAGGTGGACAAAATCCTACACCCTATCAAATCATCATGGCCTACATCCGGTGCTACTATTGTTTCTCATAGATGGAGAGATGCAGCATGCCATCCACTCACCAATTTCATGGGGTCTTCTTGAAAGCGGTGAATACTCTTGGAAAATACAAGGATGCACAATATATGGGTGAGTTGTTCATAAAGATATTAAAGATGTAGGCATTTATTCTTGTGTACAAATCATCACAGATAATGCACCTGTTTACAATGTTGTTGGCATGATTGTGGAAGCTATTCATTCACAAATATTTTGGACACCATGCTTTGTTCATTCTTTGAGTTTAGCACTTAAATCTATTGCTTCAAATGTGACATGGACTGGCAATTTTATTGATGATGCACGCCATATCCGCAAATTTGTACAAAACCATACCAATGCACTCACAAATTACAATATATAAAGAGTACATCAATCTATCATTGTTGAAGGTTGCAGATACTCGGTTTGTTTCCTCATTCATCATGCTTAAGAGTTTGAGGGAGATCAAGGCCACTCTTCGGGCCATGGTTATTTCAGAGTTTTGGTCTTTTTGGATAAGATGGATCAAGCTGCTTCAAAAAAGGTAAAGGAAAACTATTTCAGAAAAGGTAAAGGACACAATGCGAGATGATGTTTGTTGGGAGAGAGTAGATATTGCCATTAAGATCATGGGCCCTATCATTTCTTTGTTACGGTTCGCAGGCACAAACCACTCCATCTTAGTAGATGTTTAAGAGCTAGGCTAGGGAACATAGCCTTTTAAGCCAAAGTGTTTCGTGTCATCGTATCTGAGATAGACACACTGATGACATGTATCAAAAACGTGTTTTAGATGTGTCCTTTTGCGGGACACAGCCAAAACACATGTCTAACAATGTGAATTTCAAGTCCCAACCTGCACAAAGAGTGTCCCGAAAATAGGACACGTTTTTTACGAAAAAAAGGACCGTGGGTTTATAAATTAGGTTTTTTCCCTCATTCTTTCACATTTGCAAGTGAGTCTCAAGCTTTGGGAGTGGGTTATTTTGTAGATGAAGAGCATTTGAACGTTTTCCAAGGGATTGCAAGTGACTTGAATGTGGATTTCATTGGGAGATTTGCAAGTTTGCCATCAAGCAACAAGAAGAATCAAGAATGTCTCAATCGGCAAGGGCAACTGGTAAAGGGAAAAAGAAAGGGACGAATACCCCAGCTCGTGTCTCCACTTCTCCTCCTCACCCAAGCTTAAGTTCATCTATGTAATGTCCTCTTCCGATTAGGCCTTGAGGCCCAAAACCGCTAATCTATGTGTTTCCTGTGGGTTCGAGAGATTACTGACAGCTAGGGAATCAGCTAAGGACTGATGCCATCCATAGAAGATCTAGGGCATCATCATTGGTCAAGAAGGGCCACCGGGGCCAAAGGCCACCTCCGTGCATGCCATCCAAGCATTATTTAATGATGCATGCACTCTTTAAGTCTCCATCCGCATGCATGCAAGTCAACTGCAAATTAGAAGATAAAGTGACCTAATTAGGTCAAAGATTAGGGTTTTCGCAGTTGAAAGTTATAAAAGAGGGATAAAGCGAAAGGAGACTTCACTTTTGATTATTATTATTTTGGGACCCTTGGATAGCAGCACAGCGTGCCGCACAGCAGTTGGGGTTGGAGACGGAGTCTTCAGCTAACGGGATTTCGGCAGTGAAACACCTGTCCTAGTCTCATTCCGGGTAAGCCATACAAGTTCACCATTTGTTCTTACATTCATTCATAAGTTATCCAGTATATGGTATAGATCGTTGCAGGGACACGTGTGCAGCCGTAAGGGGGGGTTTTCAGCTAGAAAGCCCTAATCAGTTGCAGGGCCTTGAAATCTCAGCTTTACTCCGAAACTCAGGCACCATTCTCATCATCAGCATCATAATCCGGTACCCGGTGATTATCAGATCCGTCTGTGCTCATCCGGAGCAGTTATCAGCGATTTCGGGATCCAGGGGGCGTGAGCAGCTGTCTCTCTGGAGCAAGTCGCTATCCTGCCTAGAGATCTCAGAAATCCTGCATGTACCAGGCATTCTCTCCGGCACGGGTAGGCTATCAGTCCTGCAAATCGGCAGCATCATCGAACACCTCCTTCACTGAAAGCGTCACCCTTTTCTGACTGGGGTTCTTGCTACTGGGGGTTCACCGGAAGCAGAAGAGATCTGCCCATCTCCAATCCAGTTCTCGATGCTTGCATACTATCTCAGGAGCAGTCTAGCCGGCTTATCAGTGGTAAGTATTCATTCTGTCCCACAAACCCTAACCCTAATTTTTGCTATAAAATAGGGATTTTTGCATGGCAGTTTGCATGCCCAGTTGTATCAGCATATTTGCTTAGAAATAGAAAATATCGGGATTTGGGATATTACAATCTAATCCTGCTATTGCTCCATCTATTGCTAGTGGAGTTGCATTGAACCCTATATTAGCAAGACAACAAGTCCAAGAGAAGAGATACTCTTTATGGAAACATGTGACAAGGAAATCGGGGCCTGGGGAAAAGCTGGGTGGGGAGGGAATCGGCACCTGGGGATAATTTCTGCAAGAATGAGTTCAAGAGCACCTATTACCAGGTTTAGGGCCATTTGTTGGGCCTTTCTTGTGGGCTTGCTACATGTAAAACAGTTAGTGTTACCCAATGAAGGGAGATGGAAAGAGAGGATGATGTTGGCTTGGGGAAGATGGAAGCAACAAGTGAGAAGCAAAAAAAAGAGAATCCTCTTCCATTCTTGAGGAAACCCCCTAGCACTAGGCCTGGCATATATAGACAGGATTTTCCAACAAGAGGCGCAAGATGAGATGAACCTTACCATTCCATTTTATTTCTATCTCAACTTCACTTCATTTAATGTTACACAATCACCATTTTTTGTTGAGATGTGTCGAGGTCTAGTTGAACCAATGTTGCACGACTCGGACTTGGCAAAGACTCGGCTGGTATATGACTCGCCGACTCGGGTAAAACTCGGGAAAGACTCGAGACAGACTCAGCAAATAGGAAAAAAAAAGGCACTGTATTTTTATAATATTAGACTGTATTTTTATGTATTTTTAAAAATAATATACAATTAGATTATGTATTTTACTATTTAGTATGTTTTAAAATAATATATAATAAATATTAAAAAAACATCATTAAAAAAATTAAAAATAAAATTAAAAAATAGATAATAGTATTATCTATGATTATCATAATACATAATAAAAAAATAAACATAAAGTTAAAAAACAGTTATAAAATAGTTATAAAATAAACATAAACATAGTTAAAATTTAAAAAACAGTTAAATAAACATAGTTAAAAACAGTTAAATAAATATAGTTAAAAAATAAACAGTTAAATAAATATAAACATAGTTAAAAAATAAACATAGTATTATCATGATTCATAATACATATTAAAAAAATAAACATAGTTAAATTAAATTATAACTTATTATGTATTTTAGAAACATAGATAATTATTAATAACAGAAGTAGAAATAGAATTGTCATAAATAGAAATAACAGAAATTCAGTTTTGTCATAAAATATTAAAAACAGAAATAGATTATGTATTTACTATTTAAAAAAAATATTTAAAAAAACATATTTAAAATTTAAAACAATGAAAAATAAAATTAAAAAATAGATAATACATATTAAAAATAAACATAGTTAAATCATAAGCTATAACATTAACATAGTTAAATTAAATCATAATACATAAAAAAAAGCATAGTTAAAAAAATTAAAAAACAAAGTGCTGGACGAAACTTCAAACCAGCCGGAAACTGAAGCACTTGACTACACCCTCCTTCAGCTTGGACGTACCCTTCTTCAGCTTCACTCAGCAAACTCAACAAACTCCACTTTGCAACTCACTGCAGTCACGGATGACTCACTTCCTGCTCACGGCCGAGTCAACAAACTGCGCACGACTGCTCACACTCACCAACACTCACAAATTCGAGACGCACTCAAAAAGGGTTGATTGAGTTGTTGGGACCGATGGGTGTTTATAGCCTATTACAGGTCCCATTTCCCACCAAAAAAAACCAACCAGAATCGCGAATTTTTGACATCCGGGTAAAAAATCAAGCGGTTTTTTTTCACTCCTTTGCCGAGTCCGACGGAGTACAGGCGAGTTTGAGGCGAGTTTTCCGGTTATGGCGAGTTTGTCAGTTATGCCGAGTCTTGGCCGATTTTGCATCAAGTACTTGTTGCGGAGATCGACTCGGCCATACTCGCGAGTACCAGCCAAGTGGTGCTTCATTGAGTTGAATGAGCTCTAAATGGTTATGTGCTTCGTGGTTCAAAGACACATAGAACCACATTGTCAGTTATGGCAAGGAAGGAAGTGGATAAAATATTAGAGCCAATTAAATCAACATGGCCCTCATTTGGCGTCAGTATTGTTTCTGATGGATGGGAGGATGCAGCACGCCATCCACTCATCAATTTCATGGTGTCTTCCCTAAATGGATCAGTGTTCTTGAAAGCAATGAATGCTCTTGGGAAATACAAGCATGCGCAATATATGAGTGAGTTGTTCATCAAAGTCATTGAAAATGTAGGTGTTGATTCTTTTGTACAAATTATCACAGATAATGCACATGTTTGTACGGTTGTTCGCATGATTGTGGAAAGTAAATATCCATAGATATTTTGGACACCTTGCATTGCTCAGTCTTTGAATTTAGCACAGGGTTCATCTAGGGAAAAGGTCATTTTATGTATTTGAGTTGTAGACCCATTTATACTTGTTTTTATTGCTCTTACAGGTATTTTGGACACCTTGCATTGTTCATTCTTTGAACTTAGCACTCAAATCTATTGCATCAAATGTGACATGGATTGGCAATCTTATTGATGATGAAGCCATATCCGTAATTTTGTACAAAACCACACCAATTCCATCACAATCTACAAAGAGAACACACATCTATCACTGTTGAAACTTACATATACTCGGTTTGCTTCCTCATTCATCATGCTTAAGATGAGGTTGAGGGAGGTCAAAACCACTCTTGGGTCCATGGTTATTTCAAAGTTTTGGTCTTTTTGGAGAAAGACAGATCAAAATGCTTCAAAAAAGGTAGAGGACACAGTTTTAGATGATGGTTGGTGGGACAGGGTAGATCTTACCATTAACATCATGGAATCAATCATTTCTTTGTTGCAATTTGCAAACACGAACAAGCACATCGTAGGAGATGTTTATGAGAGGTGGGATTCCATGATTGAGTCCATGAAGCCCATTGTTGTACAGAATGAGTCCTTGAGTATGGTACATCAGTAGAGAGCTTATGGTCCACCATACAGGATATTCTTATCACCAAGTGGGAAAAGAATTGCACACCTTTGCATCGCTTTTCCCACTCATTGAATCCCAAGTTCTACTGTCATGAGTGGCTCAATGGTGCGCCCTCAAACAAAATCCCTCCTCACATGGACGAAGAGATTTCGCAAGGGAGGAAGATAACATTTAAACGGTTCTATCAAGATAGAGCATCAATTGATGAGGTGGAGGAGGGATTTGTATATTTTCCCACTATTGGTGGGAGATTTGGAGCCTATGATGTGGTTGGAGATAGGGGGGTTAAGAAACCCTATGCTTGGTGGGAAACTCATGGGGCAACATGCCCTATTCTACAGCAGTTGGCCTTGAGGGTCCTCTCTCAAGTTACTTCATCCTCTTGTTGTGAGAGGAATTAGAGCACATATAGGAATCTATACAATCTGAAGAAGAGTAGGCTTGTGTAGTCCAGGGCAAAGATGATCGTGAATGTGCACTCCAACCTTCGTCTTATTTACAGGCAGAGGAAGGACTGCGTGAAGGGAAGGAAAAAGATGTGGGATGTATTTCTCGATGATATCGGTTTGGGTAGCACTATTGAGTTGGCATTAACCAACATGGATCTTAATGATCCAGTGCTAGAGCTTATCACTTTTGATGATGGTGATCCTCTTGAAGGGTCAACCTCCACACCAGCAGATGCAAATCTTGGGATGGGCAAAGTGTTGATTTTTCCTAAGCAGCATCGAGAGCCATTCTCTTGGAGAATGGAGGCACCTGGTCAGTTACCAGGAACTTGAACCAGTCTAGTACTGGGGGACTCATCCTAGAGTTGAGTGGCCATTCTTTGAATAGAGGCACCTGGTCAGTTACCAGGAACTTGAACCAATCTAGGACTGGGGGACTCAGCCTAGAGTTGAAGGGCCATTCTTTGAATGGAGGCACCTGGTCAGTTACCTGGAACTTGAACCAGTCTAGAACTGGGGGACTCAGCCTAGAGCTAAGGGGCCATTCTTTGAATGATGGCACCTGGTCAGTTACCAAGATTTTGAACCAGTCTAGGACTGAGAGATCATCCTAGGGTTGAGGACCATTCTTCGGGAGAATGGAAGTGCTTGGTCAGTTACCAAGTATTTGACATTGAGTCAATTGATGCAGCCTAGGGCTGAGGCACCTGGTATGGGCACGTGACCAAGTTATCACCATAAGCCCTAGACCGGGTATGGGCACGTGATGCACTCCTATCCTTGATTTATGGGCTATATGACCTTCTCCAGGGATTAGCTACCCCTAGTTGAGACACCTAGCACCTGATCTTGGTGGCACAAGAAGTTCAAGTTAAAAGCATTAGTAATTCTCCCTATTTATGAAGATGTACTTTGAGTGGGCATGAACGACCCTGATGACCACTTGCTTTGACCACAAAACACTTGAAGGACCTTCTTACCCTAATCCTTGGTCCATGAGGAAGACCAAGAGGTTAAAGTCAAAATACAAGAAGACCTATTGTACAACAAGAAGTTAAAGTAAAAAAGACAAGAAGGCCTATGGTACCACAAAAGGTTAAAGTCAACGAGTAAAAATGAAAAAGAATAAAACCCTATTATCAATTCATAATTATGAGAGACAACTTCAAGTGCTTGAAAGTCTATAAATGAAGTTCACTTGCAAAACATTTTAGACACACTTCACTTCATCATTTGATAGCTCCTCCATTCAAAACTAAGATAGACTATTTGCTGCTATTGAAGGTGTGTGGTTGGGTTTATGTTTTATGCTCTTGCATGGAGGCTTAGATAGCTAGGGCATGCTATTACAGTACACCAAGGAGTTAGGGCTTCTCCATACTCTTCACAAGTAGCAACAGCAGCAGCAAACCCTAGGGCATCCCTCTCCTCCATCCAGGAAGCTCACAAACATCCCTACAGCAACACACAGTTCACGGGCAGCACCACATAGATCTCGGGCAGCCCAATTCTGTTAACAGGCAGCACCAACAGATCTCAGGAAGCCCAATTCTGTTCACGGAAAGCACCAAAGAGATCTTGGGCAGCCCATTTCTATTCACGAGCAACCCAATTCTGTTCACAAGCAGCACCATAGAGATCTCGGGTAGCCCATTTCTGTTAACGGACAACGACAAGAAAATTCGGGCAGTTGTAAAACCATCTGGGAAACCAACAAAAAAGCTCTAGGCAGCCACCAGGAAGATTCGAGTAGCAGCAAACAGGTCCGGGCAACCCACAGGAAAATTCAAGCAAACAAGTTCCGGGCAGCTGCAGCAGACAAGAATTTTCAAGCAGCTTCCACATGGCAATGTTTTGATGATAGCAACAACCCTGCTAGGGTTTAAAAATCTTGTTCAAGATTTCTAGGGTTTCTTGATTTCTGGAAATTCTTGTACATTCATCTTAGAATTCTAAGACAAATCGTTTCCTACAAACGCAGTCATCTCATTTAAGGGATGAATTACTAATCCTTTTGGGGTTTTTGTCCTTTAAAGGTTTCCTCGTGAAAACATCTGGTGTTCATTTGTGTGATGCTTGATTATCTACTGCACTTATCTTATTGTTATCTATATTGCAGTCTGCAAAATTTAAAGAATATATGCACATGCTAAAATTCAACACAAAGAGGCGAGGAGAGGGACGATGAAAAAGAGAGTAGAGGCGATGTAGTGGATTTAGGCATGGAGCACTATTGACAGATGAGATTCTTCCATCTTGATCAACCCCTTTTTATTGCTCAATGAGAAATTTTATGAGTCTATGAATCTATCATTGACATATGCAGTGTAATTTGTGAATTGTGAATGTGTAATGTAACATCAGCATGTGTATTGATTCTAATTTCTATTGAACATTGTAAATGTTCTAGTTTCTAAAAAAAAATGGATCTATATGTCTATAAGTTTAATATATATAATTTTAAAATATATCTAGAGAGAGTATATCCTATGTGTCCTAATTCTAGGGGTCTCCATGTCCGTGTCAGATACCCATATTTCCTTGTCCTCGTGTTAGGTGACTTAGTTTATAAATTATGAGCGGTGGGATTCCATGATTGAGTCATGAAGACCACTGTTATGCAAAATGAGTGTTCTAAGCATGAAACATCAACAGAGAACTTATGGTCCACCATGCAGGATATTCTTATCGCCAAGTAGGATAAGAATTGCACACCTTTGCATTACTTGGCTCATTCATTGAATCCTGGGTTCTACAATAATGAGTGGCTCAGTGGTGGGCCCTCTTGTACACTCCCTCCTCACATGGATGGAAAGATTTCACAAGGGAGGAAGGTAGCATTTAGAAGGATATATTATGATAGAGCATCCCTTTAAGAGGAGGAGGAGGGCTTCATAGAGTTCTCCACTGGCATTGGGAGATTTAGAGGGTATGATGTTCTTGGAGACAGGGAGGTCAAGAAGCCCTATGGTTGGTGGGAAACACATGGAGCACTATGCCCTATTCTGCAATAGTTAGCCATCTATGATACCAGACACGTTCATATAAGCCATCGTGTCGGACACGGACACGTCTTGGCACAGTGTCGAACACTTGTTTTGGACGTGTCCTGTTTTAGGACACGTGCTCGACACTATGTCAGGACGTGTCCTAAAAACAGGACACCAGGTCCCTTAAACTAGACACTTCTAACCAAAAAAAGATGTAAAAAAACAATTTTATCCTCATTCATTAAGATTTTTTAGTGATGCTTGAGCCCTAAGAGAGTATTTTTTGCAGGTGAAGAGCATTCAAAGGTGTTCCATCTTGATCTACTCCATTTTTTTATTTTCCACTGCAATTCCGACATCTATGTAATACATTTTGATTTTGATGACTTAATGAGAAATATGGTTCTGACTCCTAAGTATTGACATCTTGATCTATGACTTTCATGAGTATCATGAATTATCTATGTGTCTCATAATCTCATTGTGATTACCGATTTGTAAATGTGTAATTACTAATGTTAAATGTGCATTGACTCTGATTTCTATTGAATAATTGTAAAAATTTGGATATATATGCAGTGTTCCACGGGGACGCGTCCCACAAGGTCAAGGACGCGTTTCCACGTTTCTTGCGTCCCAGGGACTTGGGGACTCTTGGGCGAAACTTTCCCTCCCCAATCATGCCCTTGTGAATTTTTTTTTAATGTTTTCCCATTATTTTCACATTTTACAATTCCTACTCGGTACTACTTAGAAAATAAACTGATATATTTAGTATTTACATTGCACAATCATTAATATATATCAAATGAATTATTATTTTTGATATTTAATTTATTTTTTATAGTTTTAGAGACGTCCCCACGTCCCCCCCTGAATATCCCTAAATTTGGGGGTGGTCTCCGTCCCGAATGTGCGTTTCCTCGCTCCTAAGTCCCCCCGTCCCGAAAACTTGGGGGAACATTGTATATATGTCTATTTTTTAATATATATATATATATATAACGTGTCCTCATTCCGGGCGTTACCGTATCCGTGTCGGACACTCGAATCCCCGTGTCCTCGTGTCAGGTGACTTAGTTAGCCATGAGGGTCCTCTCTCAGGTTACTTCATCCTCTTGTTGTGAGAGGAGTTGAAGCACATATGGGGATTTGTATAGCTTGAGAAAGAGCAAGCATGAGCAATCCAAGACGAAAGCAATGGTGTATGTGCACACCAACCTTCACCTTATTTACAGGAAGAGGCAGGAATTGTTGAAGGGAAAGACAAAGATGTGGGATGTGTTTCCTGATGATATGGGTTTGGACCGCAATGTGGAATTGGCATTAGCCAACATGGATCTTAATGACGCATACTAGAGTTGGTCACTTTTGATGACGAGCCTTTTGAGGGGTCATCCTCCACACCATGAGATGCAGCAGCAGATCTTGGATTGCGTGAAAAGGCGGAGGAGGATGGAGGAGAGAGCAATGACAGTAATGGTAGTTTTGCCATGGAGGAGCTGGAGGACTATTGACCAGTGTTCGACGGGGACACGTCTCCCAGGATTGGGGGCGCGCCCCCTGCGCTTCCCACGCCCCAAGGGGTGGGAGGCTCCATGGGAAACATTTCCCAGCGCCCCCCATTCTACGAAACTCGGGGAAATGCAGGTCTAGGAGTTTCCCAAGTTGGGGGGCTCCCACACGTCCCCACCCCCCTCGAATTTTTAAATTTTTTTACTTAAAAACAAAAATGGTCCATCTTAAATTTTAGTCTTTTACACTAAATGGTTATTATAAATTGAAATAGAAACAAACATCGATATGATATGCTTGGCTATAACAATTACATTTACATTACACTAAACTCTTCAAGAACATAAGAGTTTATATGTTGGAGTTCATAATTTTATTATTTTTCTATTTTTTTATAATTTTAAAGACCCGGATGCCCCCCCGCCCCCCAGTCCCCCAAAATACCCCAAAATTTTGGGGTATTTCTACACGTCCCCAATGTGTGTTTCCCTGCTCCCACGCTCCCGCATCCCGGAAACTTGGCGGAACACTGCTATTGACAGTGGTCAGTACCACTGACTAATGACACTTACCAGCTATGAGATTCTTCCCTATCTATTTTGTATTTGCCAGTGGCATTCTCTTGATATCTATGTAATACATTTCGATTTTGATGAGTTAATGAGAATTTAGAAATATGCAATTTATGGTTATAAACTTCTATTATTCTTGTGTGCTTGATCATGATTCATCATTGAATGATTGATGTACAGTATAGTTTTCAAGAAATTCAGATTTTTATGTTAATTTTTTTAATATATATAAAAATTAATATATATAATTTTTTAATATATATATATATAAAACATGACCCCCGTGTCCTGTGTCGGATACTCATATCCATGTGTCCTCCATGTCCCATGTGATCATGCCATGTGACTTAGATTTATACAAATAAGTGTTTCTAAACATTCATATTAATAGTTAAAGGATTAGAACACCAACAACAGTACTGAAATAGAGCTGAGAAAATATGATTATTTTTGCGCACCTTGACAGCATGCAAAAGGTTCAATGTCAAAGGGTTTCACCAACTTTCAATGTGCAAAGCAAACCCCAAAACTTCTCAATTGGGTCTAGCTCGGGTGGTTGAGTGAAGAAAGAGTTAACCTTCCCATACTGGTTCAAATCACATTTCCTGACATACTTGCCATTTGTGGGCTGATTGGGGCTGGCAAGGTACCAGCAATCTCAGTATTGCTCAAGTGCACGAGGGTGAGATGAGATGTTTCTTGTAAATAAATAAAATAAAAATATTTATATAAACACAGAGACTAACAGGCATAATAAGCTCGGTAAGATAGATTTCATATCTTTAGGGCTGTTACAGGGAAAACATCTTAATCATAAGTTTTCTATGATTCACAAGTGGGAATCATGCTTGAAAGGTCACCGCCAACAACATATTTAGGCAACATCAAAAATCACATAACAGTGAAATGATGCAAACATAATTCAAATTTGACTGTCACTACTACTTGTACTTGTAAACAATAGACTTTTGGGTTGAACTAAAAATAGTACATTAAATCTAAGCTCATGGTAAAATCATCCAACCTCTGGTGACTCCAAGTTTGAGATAAGGTTTGAGAGAAGCTCCTTTGACAAGTCATCGTTAAGCATATCTGACAGTTTTGGAGTTAATAGGGCTTTCAGTGAATTAGCTGCTGTAGGGTTGTATGGTGTAGTAAGTTCGTCTCCATCATATCCAGCAAGTCTTGCCAGTGCTCGAGCTGAAAGCACCGCATGCGTATTTTTTGCAATCTGCACATTACTTCCAACACCATGGGCTTCTGCAGCTCCATTTTCTTCGGCGGTAGAGTCATACTGTAAAAGCAATGGTAGAAGATACCTGATCCATCAACCAAGAGGCAAGATTAAAATCACAGGTAACACATTAAAAGGACTATAACAGGAACAAGGAAAATAAAACCTAATAGCTATAGCTACTTGGAATTCATATCTTAGCATGTCCTAGGTAAAATTAAAAAATAGATCGAACAAGATAATCTTGAATTCATCTCATTAAGTTGTCTGCAGAAAGGTTCAATTAATGCTAATGTTCCACTTGAAAAGCATAGTATTGCTGTGATTACATTACTGCAATAATTGCCTTTTTTCCTTCAGCAACAATCAAATATAAATCAAGAACCCAGCAAATGTCAAAACCAATACAAAGAAGCACAACTGGATGAAAGATTATCTACTTAAGTATGTTTATTTTTCCATCTGTATTTGACCATGAACTGCCATGTTACAAGTTGAAATTGCTAGGATATAATGATCATTGTTAACACTCTAATATAATAAAGTTAAGCAAAAGGTCTAGGTAAAAGTTTATATGAATAACATAAGCTAGGTAGATTAATTTAGGTGGTCCATGGGAGTGTGGTCTAGCGGCAAGCAGCAAGGTGATTGGGCTTGTATTAATGCAGAGATCCAGGTTCAAAACCCCGTGACTGGGTACGGATGAGACCAGATTCACATCCTGGGTGTCTTTGATGTCATACATATGCCTCTCATAGCATGGCAGCTTAGCAAAGGAATAAGTAAATAAGTCATTAAGGTGTTAAGAATACTCTGAATAAATTTTGGGAGTTATGTTTGTTATGTTTGAATAGTATATATATTGCCATCTTCTATAATGAAATAGCAATATATTGCCATTTTTATAAAACAAGTTATCAATTCTTAGACCCTATTAAGTCAAACACCAAACACAGACCATGACCATGGGAGACAAAAAAGGCCAAGGGATTGAGGTAGAGAGGAAACCTGTATGGAGCCTAAGAAAAGGCAAGAGCAGGGACAAGTTGAGTTAAACGTTAACTGAAGAATTAAATAAAGGAGATTTAATTTTAAACGTTTTCTATAGTCATAACCTAGAAAAACAAAGGGAAAATAAAATATTGCAAAAGAAAAGGATTTCTTCAGCCCTAAAGAGAAGACAGTGCATGTAGCCTATCAAGCACAAGCAACAAGAACGAACCATAGCCATCGCTGAGAAGGAATGCACAAGAACGGCCAAATGCACAATTTCTAAACCACAGACAAACTCAATTACTAGCACACAGAAGCTGAACTAGAAGAAAACCCCAAGTATGTAGACAACAAACATACCTTTATTCACAAATAGACACGACTTGAAATTGCACGAGTAGTAAATTTATTGGTGGAGTTACATAGATGGGATTTAAGAAGTAATTTGATTACAGATGCAGGAGGACGTGGATCTTTGAGAGGAGGAAAGCACATTGGAGATTGAAATGAATGAATGAGATAGAATTAGCCCATACAGGTAATCAATATATTTAATAATGAATGAGATAAAATTAGCCTATACAGGTGTGGTGCGTTGGTTGTTGGATTGATACGAAGCAAGTTGTTAAGAAGAGGCCATGAGTTCAATCCACAGTCAGCCTTACCCATGTCCAATGCTATCGGGCAGTTGTAAGGCACCTAGGGGTATAGTGGTAGCGGGAATGGATCACTGGACCCTGTGTAACGCAAGTACCAGCCCTTCTCAGGTTGCTGATTCCCCTAGTTACAATATCAAAAGAAAATGTATGAGATAGAATGATTTACAGTGACCACCGTGACGGTATAAATACACATTGACTGGTCACGTTGGTTGAATGGTCACATCCATTAGTTAGGCCATGTGTCAGTTCAAATTATTATTATTATTATTACATTGATACTTTATAGGTATATTTATGTTCATTACATTGCCTTGCCCTTTATCAATGACTTGTCTTCTAAGCATATTTATGCAAAAGACTTATCTCTTTTTCTGGCTCGTAATGCCTACTCATGATCCTCTATTCTTGCAGCTGTGATAGTTGATGATACATCATACACGATGATGAGTTATGAAGTGTTGAACAGAATTGTCTTACAGTGAATGGGTCAAACTACCCTAATCCAATTACTGTGATACCGAAAATCATAAAATAACACGCATGAGCTTCTCCTCAATATAATAGGATCGCCACTTAGTTTTGCATATTGATTTTGTCGTTGGTCATGTTGACTCTTGCAATTTGGACGACAGTAAGGTATCTTTGTAAAATGATCTTCCTTATCATAGATGTAGTGTTCTCTTGTTTCACTCTTGGTATTATATCTTCATCATACAATTGTGTCGCTTTGTCGATCATTTCATTAGTAGAGATACTTGGATTTGCTAGGGTCGTTGTATATGTTGTTTGTGTTGCAAAGCCAAAAGACATCCCTACTTCAAATCGACTTGCATCATCTTAATTTTTAATGTTGACTAGATTTGTATTGGTTTCTTTCACTGGGATTTGGACTTCTACATCTGATGGCTTCTCTATTTCAATGGCTTCAGTAATTCTTTTGTTATCAATCTTTGATTCTTTGTTGACAAGTTGGTCTAACATTTTTTGTTGTGTTTTCTTTTCATCCTTCAACTTCTTGATTTGTGCAAACAAACTTTGATTATGATTCTTTAGGTGATAAAGTTCTTTCTCATTTTCTAACTTGTTGAGTTTATTTTTAGGATTTTCATCCTCCAACTTCTCATCCTTTAACCTTCTGATTTGTTTAAGCAAGTTTTTAGTAAGGTGTCTTGGACTAGAAGTTTCTTCATATTCTTCTGATAAACTCTTGTTGAATTCCTTCTCGAGTTCTTGATTCTCTTGTTGAACACACTACTTCATATACATTGACTTCTTAATTTGTGCAAGTAGTTTTGACTATGATCTTTTAGGCGACTAATTTCTTCATCTTTTTAACTTCTTGCCAAAAAATTTCTTGAGATCTTGAATTTGTTATTCCAATACTTTCTCATTTTGTTGATATTTTGCTAGTTCATCCTTTAGTTTCTTGCTTTACGATTTAAATTCATGCATTTGCGCATTGTAGTCGAGACTCCTCCCTCCCGCCGCTTCTTCCTCATCTTTGTAGTCGAGACTCCCATCTTCATGTCCTCCTTATTCCTTCCTGCCTTCCCATCCATCTCCCAACCACCACGTCCACCACCTGTTTACTCCCTCGCATCCCGCACTCACGCCCCTCCCCCATCTTCTTCTGCCTCGTCTCCTCCCCACCACCCTTCTGCGTCCACCCTTTCACACACATTGTTGTGTGGGCTGCTCCAACCCGTTGCTCCTCCTCCCTGCATTTCCCCTCTCCTGCATTCAACCTATCCTCTCCTCCTGCCAACCCCACTTTCCATCGTCGCCAACCTTCCATCTTCGTCACCCTCCTCGCCAACTCCACGAAACCTACACAAATCAAAAAAATAATAAATAATTTTTTATAATAATAGTATATTATTATTATTATTATTATTATTATAATTCTAAAAATATATATAATAATAATAATAATATTATTATAAAATAAAATAAAATAAATCATGGTTGGATGGGCACAAATAGTTGACAAGAACAAAACAAGATTTAGGGTGGAGAAAATTCCAGTAGTCACCAGAATGAGGATGTCAACACTAGATTGGAGCAATTCGACGAAAAAATCAACAAAAAGTATGCAGAGCTCAAGGCAGAAATCCACAAAAATAATAATGCATTAGCGTCAAACGTCATCGGACTAAAGGTAGGAATAGAGCAAGGCATCAGTGCGTTAAAAGCATATCAAACGAAAACTCAAGAGACCTAGACAATATCTTGGCTAGATTACCACTACACACTTTAGTTCCCCCACCTAGCCATAACCCACCTCTAGACCCCTTCAATAAACCTCATCCAAGTACACCCAAAATGCCAGAACAACACGATACGACACCACCCCATGAAGTCCCCTTCTTTAACATTCCATCAATATCAATTTCCCCAAAATGCAGGTACCAGATAAGGGTAAAACCTGCATTACCCAAATTTGATGGTGACGAAAAATAATGCATCACGTGGATCAATAAAGCAGAAGAATACTTTGGCATCCATAACATACACTATTATAGTGAGAAGATTAAATACATCGCTGTGCAATTAAGGGGGAATGCATACAATTGGTACATGTGGTGGAAGACTACAACCAGGGTCTATTCCTTTAGTTGAAATAACTTTAAGAAGGATCTTCTTAAAAGGTTTCAAGGCGTAACCGAGAGAGACTTCTTTGCCAAGATTACCAGATTGCAGCAAAAAGGCAATGTAGATGAGTACACATGTGAATGCGAAGCTTTGGCAACTCGAGTTCCAAAACTAACCGATGACCAACGCTTGCAAACATACATACATGGACTAAAACCGCACATTCAGGATGAGTTGGAGTTACATAACATATCTACCATGGAGAAGACAAGACGTAAGGCCAAGATCATCGAGAACAAATTCAAAAGATCCGCTCAAATTAGCTTCAACAAAAACTACTCCAACAGGAAGCCTCCCCAATTAATGAATATGGGAACTTCAAGATATACGTCATTGCATCTAAGGGAAGGAGCAAAACCCAGTTTAGAACCCCAAAGGAAGGAAAGTGCAAATATTGTGGAGAAAAATGGGATCCTAAGCATAGATGTTTGCAAAGGAGCAACCCCCAAAAGTTGTATGTTTGTGAAGCCAAAGAAGAAGAAAAAGACTCGGAAAGTGAAGAATCAAGTGAGGATGATACGGGAAATCAGCATGACTGCCACTAAGAACTAGAAGATGATACACCAAAGATATCATTAGCAGCGATTACATGGATATCCCAACGACAAACACTGAAGTTGAAGGGACATATCAAAAACAACAATCTCTCGATTCTCATAAACACTAGCAGTACCCATAACTTCATTAATGTTAATCTTGCTAAGATATTCAACTTAATTGTTTTCCCAATACCTAACAAGAAGATTATAGTAGAAGATGGCAAGAAGATTGAAAATGTGGGAAAATGTCACAAGGTTAAATTACAAATGCAAGAGTATAACCTAGAATCTCACTTCTTCGCAACACCTCTTGGAGGAGTAGATGTTTTATCGAAAATCCAATGGTTGCAAACATTGGGAACTTATTCTGCTAACCATCAAGAGCACTTCATCAAGTTCAAATGGCTAGGAACAAAGTACAAATTGTACAGTTTCCAACCACCCCAAACTCAATTGGTTACATCACATCAAATAAAAAGGCCAATTCGAAAAGGAGCACCTGCTTACATCATTCAATGTCAAGAGATGGAATTGCTAACATGTGAAGGAGATGACTACAAACCACCAAAGATACAATAGCTAATCCATAAAAACCACAAGGTGTTCCAAGAGCTTTCGATGGATCTCCCACCAAACAGGAAGATTGAACACATAATTGAGATAGAACTAGAGGTAAAACCTGTCAATATCAAACCGTAGAGATATCCACATCAACATAAAACAGAGATCGAAAGATGAACCCAAGATTTGTTAAAATGTGGAGTCATTTCAAAGACCAGAAGCTCTTATGCAGCTCCAGTAGTGCTAGTTCGAAAGAAGGATGCATCTTTCAGGTTGTGCATAGATTATAGAGGTCTAGACTCTAAACAAGATAACAATCAAGAACAAATTCCCATCCCATTCATCGATGAGATGTTGGAGGAGCTTCATGGAGCTAGGTATTTCTCAAAACTAGACTTTAGATCAGGGTATTATCAAATCAAGGTTAGACTAGAAGACGTAGCAAAAATGGCTTTCTGTACTCATGAGAGCCATTATCAGTTCAAAGTAATACCCTTCGGATTAACTAATGCTCCCGCCAATTTTCAAGCCGCAATGAACGAATTGTTCCAGCCATATTTGCGAATGTTCATATTAGTATTTTTTGATGATATCCTCATATACAGCAAGACTTGGAGAGAGCATATATGAAACATAGATCAAGTACTCACCATCTAGAAAGAACATCATTCTTTGCAAAAATGTCAAAATGCACTTTTGGAAAAGAAGAACTGGACTATCTTGGCCATATAATATCGAAGGAAGAAGTCAAAGTTGATCCAAGTAAGATCAAGGAAATCACTGGGTGGCCCAAACCAGATAACATCTCGAAATTAAGAGGATTTCTAGGTTTGACATGATACCATCGAAGATTTGTGAAGAATTACGCCCATAAGACTGTCCCTCTAAGAAATTTATTGAAGAAAAATTAATTTTGATGGAATGATGAAGCCGAAAAATGTTTTGAGCATTGAAAAATAGTATGTCATCAACACCAATATTAACAACACTGGATTTCACAAAACCCTTTGTGGCTGAGTGAGATGCTTTAAGATTCAGGATAGGAGCAGTCTTGATGCAAGAAGGTCATCCAATAGCATTCGAAAGTCGGAAGCTCAATTAGAGAGAGAGTCCGAAGTCCACATATGATAAGGAAATGCTTGCCATTATACATGCTCTTGCAAAATGGCGACAATACCTTCTAGGGAACAAAACCTTAATAAGAACAGACCATAATAGTCTTCAATATCTCCTACAACAAAAAACATTCTCAACTGAACAACAGAAATGGATAGAAAAAAATTGCTACATTTGACATGGAGATACTACATAAGAGAGCAAAGAACAATGTAGTTGTTGATGCCCTCTCCTGAAAAGATGAAGAAGTCGAGGTTTATGCAATTTCAGCTGCAATTCCAAGCTGGTTGGATGAAATCCAAGGTGAATATGCCAAGGACCCCAGACACGTGTGCCTTAATCAATGATCCTAATCAAGGTCCAAAATTCGAAAGGAGGACGACATCCGTTGGTATAAAGGAAGGATCTACTTAAGCCTAACATCAAGGTTTAAGACTAAGGTGTTGAGGGAATCCCATGACTCACCAACTACAAGACATGTAGGTTTTTTCAAAACTTACACAATGCCAAGCAATCATTCTATAGGAAGGGAATGAATAAAGATATTCAAAGGCATGTAGCCAAGTGTGACACATGTCAAAGAACTAAAAGTGAAAATGTCATGACACCGAGGCTACTCCATCCACTGCACATTCCAAACCAAAAGTGGGAGGAAACCCCCATGAATTTGATCGAGGGGATGCCCTTATCTGAAGGCAAGGACCTAATTAACCAGATACGTTACTTTAGCTCTGCATGTCTCGTGGGGCCGCGTCGAACACAGACACGGTTCCAAATTGTGTCGGACACAATTTCTTTCGTGTACCGATTTTCGGACACGAAAAAATTCATGTCTGAGATGTCTTGGAAATGTGTCCCGTGACTATCACAACGTGTCCCAATTCCAAGACAGGTTTTTCAAAAAAACCGCCCGCAGATGCTTTGAAGCTGGTTTTTCATCATTCTTTTTCACATTTGCAAGTGAGGTGAGAGATAATAGAGTGCTTTTTTGTAGGTGCAAGGAGATTTGAAGGTTTTGTAAGGGTTTCCAAGTGCATTTGAGGGAGAAATTTGTTGAGAGGAGTCAAGCTCACCATCAAGCAATAAGATGAATGTCTCAATCAGCTAGGGCAAGAGCTAAAGTGCAAAGGAAACAGAGAAATGCCCCATCTAGAGCCTCTCCTCCTCTTCCTCATCCAAGCACATCCTCTTCTACTCCTACTAGTGCTCCAACTGCTGCGAGTGGAGCTCATGGTTAGTTTAACTCTATTTTAGCAAGACAACAAGCCCAAGAGAGTAAATACCCTTTGTGGAAGTGTGTGACAAGGAAAAAAGGGCCTGGAGCAAAGCTTGATGGGGAAGACAATGTGTGTTGTAGTTGCAATTTCTGCAAGAACGAGTTCAATAACACTTATTACCAGGTTAAGGGGCATTTGCTAGCCCTTCCTTATAGGATTTCTTCATGCAAAGCAGTGAATAACACCCAAAGGAGGGAGATGGAGAAAGAGGATCATGTTGCCCAAGGGAAGGTGGCAGCTGCAAGCAAAACACAACAGAATGAGAATGCTTTTTCATTCTTGAGGAAACCCTCTAGCACTAGGCCTCCACCTAGCCAATATGGAAATGAGGTTGATGCTTATCCAACAAGAAAGATAAAGAGGCCAACTACAAGTGGTCCAATGGACAAGATTTTCCAACAAGAGGCACAAGAAGAGGTGGACCTTACCATTGCATTCTTTTTCTACCTCAACTTCATTTCATTCAATGTTGCATGGTCACCAATGCTTATAGAGATGTGTCGAAGTCTAATTGAACAAACTCGAAATGGTTATGTGCCTCCTAGTTCAAAGAAGCTTAGAACCACATTGTTGGCTATGGCAGAGAAGGAGGTGGATAAAATTCTTGAGCCAAGTAGATCAGAATGGCCCTTAACTGGTGTCAGTATTGTTTATGATGGATGGACGGATACAGCACGCCATCCACTCATCAATTTCATCGTGTCTTCCCCAAATGGACTGATGTTCTTGAAAGTGGTCGATGCCCTTTTGAAATACAAGGATGCACAGTATATGGGTGAGTTGTTCACCAAAGTCATTGAAGACGTAGGTGTTGAGTCTTGCGTACAAATCATCACTGACAATGCACCTGTTTGCAAGGATGTTGGCATACTTGTGGAAGCTAAATATCCACAGGTATGTAGATTTTCATAAATTTTCATTTGATTTGTTAATTGTAGTCTTATAGAGTCTATAGTCTAGACTCATTTATACTTTCTTTTATTGATCTTACATATTTTAGACACCTTGCATTGTCCATTCTTTGAATTTAGCATTGAAAACTATTGCTTCAGATCTGGCATGGATTGGCAAAGTTATTGAGGATGCACGCTATATCCGTAACTTTGTACAAAACCACACCAATGCCCTCACAATCTACAAAGAGTACACATATCTTTCACTGTTGAAGGTTGCAAATACTCGATTTGCTTCCTCATTCATCATGCTCAAGAGGTTGAGGGAGGTTAAAACTATTGGAGTATTAGTGCAACATCAAGGTATAACCACCGCACCTCTGGGAATATAAAAAATGTGGTCTAACCGCCACGCCTGGTGATAGGGCCTTGTGTTGGGTTTCAAATGTTCATCAACATTTGCAGGTTTTGGTGTAATGGCAAACCTAACAGGTATCAGAGCATAGGTCTCAAGTTCAATTCCCCCAAGCTACGTCGGAGGGGGGGTGTTGGAGTATCGGTACAACAGCATCGTATAACCGCCGCACCTCTGGAAATATAAAAAATGTGGTCTAACTGCCACACTTGGTGATAGAGCCTTGTGCTGGGTTTCAAATGTTCGTCAACATCTGCAGGTTTTGGTGTAACGACAAACCTTACAAAAACTGCTCTTGGGTCCATGGTTATTTCAAAGTTTTGGTCCTTTTGGAGAACAGTGGATCAGATTGCTTCAAGAAAGGTAAAGGACACGGTGCTAGATGATGGTTGGTGGGAGAGGGTAGATCTTACCATTACAATCATGGACCCAGTCATTTCTTTGTTGCGATTTGCGAACACACACCAGCCAGTCCTAGTAAATGTTTATGAGGGGTGAGATTCCATGATTGAGTCTGGGAGGACCATTGTTATGGAGAATGAGCGTGGTCTACATCAGCAGAGAACTTATGGTCCATCATACAGGATATTCTTATCTCCAGGTGGGATAAGAATTGCACACCTTTGCATTGCTTGGCCCACTCATTGAACCCTAAGTACTACAGTCATGACCGGCTCAATGGTGGGTCGAAACCCTCACACAGAGTACCTCCTCACATGGATGGAGAGATTTTGACAGGGTAGGAAGACAACATTTAGACGGCTACTTCAGGATAGAGACATGCTTGAGGAGGTGGAGGAGGGCTTTGTAGAGTTTTCCACTGCCACTGGGAGATTTGGAGGCTATGAGGTGCTTAGAGATAGGGGGTTAAGAAACCCTATGTTTGGTGGGCAACTGATGGGGGAGCATCCCCTCTTCTACAAAAGATATCCTTGAGGGTCATCTCTCAAGTTACTTCATCCTCTTGTTGTGAGAGGAATTGGAGCACATATGGGAACTTGTACGATTTGAAAAAGAGTAGGCTTGAGTAGTCCAGGCCAAAGTCGATGGTGTATGTGCACTCCAACCTTCGTCTTATTTACAGGAAGAGGGAGGAATGGATGAAGGGAAAGACAAAAATGTGGGATGTCTTCCCTGATGATATGGGTTTTGATAGCACTACTGAGTTGGCATTAGCCAACATGGATCTTAATGATCCAGTGCTAGAGTTGGTCACTTTTGATGATGGTGATCCTATGGAGCAGTCATCCTCCACACCAGCAGATGTAGATCGTCATATGGGCAGAGAGGAGGAGGAGGAGGAGGAAGAGGGCAATGAATCTGATGAGTTTGTTGATTCAAGCATGGAGGACGATTATTCACATATGAGATTCTTCCATCTTGATCTCATCTATGATCTACCCCTTTTTGTATTTACTATTTACTACTAGTCTACTACTAGTTTCCATTGGCATTCTGACATCTATGTAATACATTTTGATTGTGATGACTTAATGAGAAATATGGTTTCTAGATCTTGAGCTGTATAAATCAGAATATCCTCTCATATGTGTCTCATTGTGATTTGTGAATGACAAAATATGTATTGTGTATTGATACCTATAAGTAATTTGACAATTTCTGTTGAATATTTGTAAATGTTCTAGTTTCTAAAAAAATTGGATCTATATGTCTATATTTTTAATATAT
>LPNX011235530.1:336466-359002 GCA_001517045.1 Pseudotsuga menziesii
AGGGCTAGTGGGACGAGTCCGGAAACCTTCTCCACGCAACAGTCCACAATGCCTTCACCTTCGATTGCATCACCAATGGGTGCCCATGTGTCGAGATGCTCAGCTGGTGGACAATCTTCTGTAAAGTCCATGCTGAAAGTAAAGGAGAAAAAAGATGCAGATACACTTGTGGGTCGATGCTTGCTATGGAGTGATATTCCATTTAACTTTGCCAATAACCCATTTTATATGTCCATGTTTGAGGCAGTTGCTGTTATTGGGCCGGGGTATAAGCCCCCCACTTATGAGGAGTTGAGAGGGCCCATCCTCCAGAATGAAAAGGCCGAATGCTCTCACAGGTTGGAGGATCTTCGAAAATCATGGGAGATAACAGGATGCACAGTGATGTCAGACGGTTGGACTGATATGAAGGGTAGGACCCTTCTCAACTTTTTGGTTCATTGTCCAAGGGGCACTATGTTTTTGAAATCCGTGGATGCATCTGCACATGTCAAAGATGCGGGTTTACTATGTCGCTTGTTGGATGACTTCATCCAAGAGGTTGGCCCGCAGCATGTTGTCCAAGTCATAACGGACAACGCTGCAAACTATGTGTCTGCTGGTAGGATGCTTATGGACATGTATCCTTCACTATTCTGGACTCCTTGTGCAGCCCATTGCCTTGATTTGATGTTAGAGGATTTAGCCAAGATTGATTGGATCAAGGATACCATTGATTCAGCACGGGGCATCACAAAATTCATATACAATCATGCAGCGGTGCTTAGCTTGATGAGAACTTTCACAGGTGACAGAGAGTTGGTGCGTCCTGCCATCACACGCTTTGCCACTAGCTTTATTTCTCTCCAGTCCCTCTTGGTTTCTATGTGGGACTTGCAGCAGATGTTCCTTTCACTTGAGTGGCGTGCTTTATCATTTAGCACTAGACCAGAGGGGCAAGCCATATGCAGGCTAGTGAATTTCCATCAGACCTTTTGGGATGACGTGAGGGAGGTTTGTGCCGTCACTGAACCTTTGGTAAGGGTTCTCCGCTTGGTTGATGCAGATAAGCCTGCAATGGGCTACCTGTATGAGGCCATGGATAGGGCCAAAGAGTCCATTCGTGCCTATTACGAGGACAAGGGAGATCGGGGGCAGGAGAGACAACAGATTATATGGGGGATGATTGATGCGCGATGGAACAACACACTCCATCGTCCCATTCATGATGCAGGATTATACCTCAACCCTGCGTTTGGTTACTCCTGTGGCTTCAGATTTGATGGAGAGGTTATGGCTGGATTCTACGAGTGTGTCCATAGGATGGTGCCGTCTGTAGATGATCGTGCAGAGCTTTCCCAAGAGTTGGAAGTGTATAAGAGAGCCACAGGATTACTTGGGTTTCATTTGACAATACATGACAAGACCAACCTGATGCCAAGTAAGCTTCACCTTGTTTCAAATTTTCGTTTTCTTTTTCTAATTCTTTTTTTAAATTAAATTGTTTTTTCTTATGTTTCTTTAATTCGTTGTAGATACCTGGTGGGAAAACTATGGTGGTTGCGTACCTATTCTACAGAAGCTTGCCATTCGAGTGCTCAGCCAGACATGTAGCTCTTCCGGTTGCGAGCGCAACTGGAGTGTATTTGAAAAAGTACACTCCAAAAAGCGCAACAGGTTAGAGAATTTTCAAATTCATTAGAAAATATAAATTATTGAATTCTAGTTTATAATTTTATCATTTATCATTATGCCCCTTTGCCTTCTAATTTATGCATTACAAATTGAAATTATTAACTTTATAATTTAATATCTAATTCTATGATCCTCCTGCAGGTTGGATACTCCGCGCCTTAATGATTTGGTCTACGTCCACTACAATCTCAGGTTGTGGGTGAATCAATATCAGAGAAAAGTTGATGTAAAGGCCATTTCATTAGATCATATCGACACCACTGCAACTTGGAGGTCAGAGTGTCAAGAGCCTGCTATGGAGGTAGCCCCTGATTGGCTAGCGGATGATCATGATCATGATGATGATACAGAGGCTCCATATGAGGGTGACCCAGTTCCAGAGGAGTTTCACACTGAGTCTGGGAGTGTGCCACAGTTAGATCGAGAGCCACAGGCAGGGTTAGAGGGAGATAGACCCGATAGTAGCACTGCTACTAGTGGAGGAGTAGCTGTAGGACTACCTCCTCGAGCTCCTTCTTCTTCTTCAGGACACCAGTTTCAGCCACTTTCAGGTTCTAGAGGACATCATCATCCTTTTGCAGGGTCTTCTAGTTCTTCTAGAGGACGTCAGATACCAGTACGAGGCCGACAAGCCTTGAGGGCACCTAGTCCTAGAGGAAGGGCAAGGGCTGTTTCCACAGCGATTACCTTTTCCCGTAAAAGGGGTAGAGGGAATCCATAGTTTATTTACTTTATTTCACTGTAGATGACTCATGAGTCATGATGATGATCGTGAGATACATTTGTTATAAGTTATAACTTATATTTTTTATGATTCAGACATTCAGTATTCACTATTCAGGAGTAGGACTAGGACATGATCCATTTTGATGTGTGATGTACCTCTAGAGATCTTATATATCTTATATATCAGTTTTCTTTCCATATTCATGTGGCAATGTGTTTATTTGATGTTATTGTTGCTTTAGATGTTTAAAAAATTGAAAAAAAATGAATATTTTTGTGTTTTTTAAGTTTGCCGATTTTTGCCGATTTTTGCCGATGTTCTGCCGAGATATCCCGAGACGATGTTTCCTGGACCCTACCGATTTCCGCGCCGCGCCGATATTTGTAACATTGCTTCATTGTCCCAACTTAGGCACAGATTCAGGGAGGGGTGTTGGATGAGAATCAACTTCAGGTTTAGGTTTAGGGGGAGGTACCTCAGGAGATAGCAGAGGCAGTAGTTTAGGGAGATTTGATGCACCTGATGGTTTGATGCCTTCCACGATGACAGTGGTTGTGTAATGTTCCCAAGTCTGATATGTAGACTTGAACACTAACTAATGCTGCAATTTAAATAAAATCTTTGATATTGAATTATAACTACTCAGTGCATCTTCAGACTACGCAAATCAAGGTGTTTTGTTGGGGAAATTTGCAAACATGAGAGGAGGCTTTGGGAAGCAAACAAGAGTAAGTTCAGAACATTGAATTCTTATCCCCTAACACATTTAGATCGGGGACCATTCAGGTTTCAAAGTCCGCTATATAGAAACCTACTCCCACGCTTCTGAGTCACCCAACCGTGAAACTAGGGAAATTCCTTTTGTTCTTTCGACCAAGGGCTTGGGGAAAAGTGCAGAGGCCTTATCAGGCCTTCATACAGCAAAAAATATGATTTGGGAGAGTTTCTAACATATCTAGAGTTGTCTAGAGGGTTTAGGGAAGAATTGGGAATTTCAGACAATTTTGGCCTAGTGAGACCTTGTGGAATGGAGGATCCCAAATGGGTGTGCAGCCCCAACTAAAATCTGATCTAGAGTTATGTATGGGAAAGTGGCTCTATCAGTGATCCATGGGAACTTACAGAACTGGATTTGAGTGTAAAAAACTCATTTTATAGCAGAAATGGTAAAACTAGTCATTTAAAACTAGTATTCTAGCTAGGGTGCAAAATAAAGCAAAGAATTCATAATAGATTGACTTCAATACTGTATATGAAGTATGACAAAGACTAATACCACTTCAATGAACATATAAAACCCTTCAAATCATTCTCACAACCTTTGCTTATTCCTTTTTGCACTAGATTGATCAATTTCCCCCATTACAATGACAAATCAAGCTTTTTATGTGAAAGTGAGAAGGTAAACTTCAAGGACAGAATTATTTTGACCTGATAAATATAAATGATAGAGTCTATTAGTTGTTATACATTAGAGAGCATTGGATAGACTGACCATTACATAAGAAGACTCCAAAATGGTGGGCAGGAGGCCCAAAACATAACCAGAGAAAGGCTGAGAGCGTAGGTGAAGCATGGACTTCATTGGAGCTTGACTTGGCTGAGATGGAGGCTAAAAATATGTCTGATATGACCTTCAATGGATGAACATCAAGCACTCCATACCTGCAAATAGAAGAAATGGGAATGGAGTGGGAAGGGAAGGTTTGGGGCTCATATCCCAAGTGTCTGAGGCACATCACTCAAAAAGGCATGCTCACATAAGCATAAATCAATAAACACATCAACCAAACTGTGTGAATGAGCTTGAATTGTTCTTTAATAGAACTCGGGGTGACTTGTTTAGCAAGTAGAGGCAATAGGTGACCTGTGAGAGTAAGTCAACACCTAAATACCTAACCCTAGCCAAGTCATGGGCCCTCCTTGAGCAAATTGGAATGTAGAGGCCATGTGGAGATATTTCCCTGTCCAAGTCATCCATCTAACTTAGCAATTTGCCCTCCTTAGTCAAAGAGTTGCTACTTTTATCCCTTACAGCTTTTATGATTTTCCCTACTTTTGAGACCGAGTCTCCAAAAGGTTTCTGCGCCCTCCATTGCCAAAACTTTCCTACTTTTGTTTTTTTATACCATGGGAACAACAACTTCCCAAGGATATATCCAATAGCCCGCAAGTCAGATATACCAGAAACTTGTGACTTAGCAGGGGCCGAGACGTCCCGGTACCACATCCACGGAGGTGGGCACCTATCCCAGGGATCGCCTACCCTTCTAGCCTTGTCACAACGGGCTATTAAGCATCCCTACCCCTTGCCGGTTTTTGAACCTGTGACCTCCTCGGAGATAACACAAGCTCTTAACCATTGGGCCCACTCAGGTGCCTAGACTTTCCTGCTTTTGTTATGACAGCTTTTGTCATAGCTTTTGGGCACTTTCCCTTTTCTCTCTGACTGCTTTTGTCATAGAGTTTCCACTTTCTTAATCTCCTCCCTTGGAAAGTTGGCTTGCAATTGTCCCTAACATGGCAAGCTCAATTCCACATTTTATTTGCACAATAAATATTAATGATAAATAAAAATTAAATACATGCCTCAATAATGTTTATTTAGCAACATTCTCCTAGGCTAATTAATTAATGCCTCACAAAAAATATTTGGACAAAATTGCCTAGGTGAGGTAATTAATGCATCTTTGATCCCCCAATGTGTTGGGCATGGTCAACACTTTTATGTCCAAAAATATGGGGACATGACAGGTTGGTCATCCCAATGTCTCTCAATCAGGAGGCATGGAGATGGCGGTTGGAACACAACAAGCACACAATAGTGGTATGGAGGTTAAGCAGGCTTGACAAATGAAATCCTCCAAGCGGAAGGTAATTTCTTCCCCCACGTAGATATATAAATCAGCTAGTGAGAGAAGCTCGCAGCCCAAGTCCTACAAGGATGAGATTGTCCAGTCACTAGACGCACACTTTCCTAAGGGTTTTGAGATGCCCAACCGTTATAGCAGCCTTGGACAACATCTCTTCTTGGAATGAAGCTATCCATAATGTCTTGGAATGTACGAGGGATGATAATTTCCAATCGCAAGCAAGGTGTGCTCAGTGTTTTGCAATGTTTCCAACCCGATATGTGGTCTTCTTACAAGAGGTCAAGTCATCGAGATTTGACTTGTGAAACAAGATGCGCTATTGTTGGAATGACCCCTTTTGGGCCTCGGATCATTGTCACGGCCCAGGGGAGTGGTGGGGCACTTGGGTAATCATTGCCCTCTCGCCTTCTTTGCAGAGTCTAGTAGTTGCCTCAAGATCGGACCCGGAGGACAAGTGTGTCTAGATCATTCTATTGGTCTAAGAACAAGTGATTAGAGTATGTGTTGTCTGATGAGATTGCTAGTGTGTTGGACTAGTAATGGCTGATGAGATTGAAGTGTGTAAGAGTTAGAGAGCTTTGCAATGTGGGATTGTGAGAAGCTACATAAAGCCATGTAATCTACTTTTCATGATAATAGAAAGAAATTTGATTGATATCACAGATTTAGTACTGTTCTAATTTTTCATATAGCTATTTTAGTAGATCTATCAGCTATTCACCAGTGGTTTGATCTAACCTCTTGATATGCAATGTATACACTCTTGAATCTTCCATACGGTATTTTTATTTATACAGATCTGAAGTTTTGATAGGTGCTTCCGAAATTTTCATATTTAACTGTAGGGTTTAAACTCTATGAGTACATATCTGCAGTCATGAGATAAAACTTTAAAATGATTTCATAGTTGTGCTGCTGAAATTTTCTGTGCAATGTATCAAGAATTCAGTGACCTGTGAGAGGGTGCTGAGAGCATAGGATTTCAGCAGGTGTGATGCCCAAAAAGCGCCAGTGATCAAAGCAAATCCATGATTGTGAGGGGCACCATGACCGGCAAGGGTTCAGTGGGTTTGACGCCCAGGGAGCTCCAAGAACTGGAGTGGGTCTTTGATGGCTGAGAGGGGTGGTTTGCACCTGTGATTGTTTAAAGTTGTCAGTACAAGGGGCTGTAGGAATGGAAAGCTTGCTCAGTCTCAGAGACTATGGCCAGCTGGAGGTAGCTTCCAAGTTCACTGCTAGGAAATGTAGGTTGCGGCCACTGATGGAAGAGATAGATCTCCAAAGCTTAGATGAAGGGAAGGCTAAACTTCCTATTGATCCCCAACAGTGGGCTCACTATGAGAATAATGTTGCGAAAGTGAAAATGATTATGTCCGATTCCGTAAAGGCTCCCCTCATTCGTCATATCACAGGCAAATCAAGGAAGGAGACATATGAGGTACTTCTCTATATCAGTGTCAATTTTTTCCATAAATTGCTCCTCAAGAATAAACACTTCAATACTTGCATGTTTATTACAAACGCAGTGGCTTGTTACCTAATGAAGATCACATAGTATAAGGATCAGTGCTTTATGATCGAAAGAAGATCAAAAAAAGAGAAGTGAGTACCCAATGCACTAAACGGTTTCTCACCACCATGGTAAAAAGACCCTGAGCCATGCTTCAGCGGTCACAAAGTACAATATGCAAGCCAATGTCCAGAGAAGAAAGAGAAGCGAAAACAGCAGCAGAAGCAGTTTGCAGGGAGCACAGAAACTGCAGTTGGAGTTGATGAATTGGCATCCAAGCAGAAGATGACAGCATCAGAGATCATTGAAGAATAAACTTTCATTACAACAGAACATCTCATAAAATTGGTGAATATCTTTCAAGGTACTTGTTGTTTCCTGGAGGATGTTTCGCAAGAATATAGAGAGGATGTTTTTATGAAAACAATGCAAAGTCTGATAAAGGTAAAAGAATTAAATTATAAAGGAAAAATGATTAAATTATAGAGTGAAGGATCAATCGTATTTTTAGATTGACATAGATTAAAGTACCTTGCAAGTCTATTTGAGAAAATATATGATAAGGGTGAGTCCCAAGGCTTAATATTTCTTTTTTATAAAAGTTAATCCCCAAGATTTGAACTTGGGTGAGGAGGGTAACATTCCTCCTTCCCAACCACCCAAAAGAAGAATTCCTTCAAAGGGAACTACATTAGGGGCTATTACACCCTTCGTGCTACCTCTTATCAAAGGAGTCAAAGACAAATTATCGACAAAAGAGCCAAGTCAAAGGGGGACCATTTACCATCAAAAAAGCGGAAGACCAAATTGTTGACGAAGCAACATAATCAAAGAGAGCCTAACATTTTCATAAGAATACAAGTCCAGTCGTAACCATGGCTTATAGATATTTAGATAAAAAATTAGAAGAAGAATTACTCTGTTGTCAAAATGAAAATATAAGATTACAAATGATAATCAAGTTACAGAATCTTCAAAAGGAGTTTAAAGACAAGAGATATTCAGGCCAAGAAAAACAAATGGAATAATTGTTCACACAAATTGAGGAATTAAAGCGTCTCAATCAAAAATCACAAAACCAAGGTATCAAGAAGGAAGTTGACGATAGTAAAGCAAAAAAAGAATTGACACGTTTGAACACGCTCCTGAACAACAAGGATGAAGAAATTGCGAAACCCAGAGAAAGTTGGAAAGTCAAGAATCCAAGATATGTCGACATCAACAATAGATGAAAGAACTCCAACAAAAATACGATGACATTAGAAGGGCACACAAGTTGGAAATTACAAAAAACAATAATACATTAACAATCACGACTGAAGAGTATTTCAACTAAAGAATCATAACAAGATGTTAGTTACAAAGATCAAGAAGTTAAGAAGAATTCGGAAGTCAAAACAAGTTAATGAAGACTTCGAAGGAAAAATTATAAAGAGGCAAGAAGAAAATCATCACCTAAGAAATCTTAATCAAGAACTAGAAGAGCAAATCAAAGAGTTAAAAGAAGACAAAAAGTCGCAAATAGAAAGGTTCGAAAATATTCAGAGTAATAACACTCTATTAGAGAACAAATTAGAACAAATCCAGAAGGAAGCTTCCAGACTCCAGTAAAAAGACAAACAACAAAAACTCCGACACCCAAACCATAAAATTAATTTTGACCAACGAAAGGGTCAAAATGAACATAAATTGAGGAGTTATAATTTCAGAAGAGAAAGAACACAAAATGAACAAGCTAAACAGAAAACGAGAAATTCCATCCAACAAAGCGATCAACAAACAACTCCAATGAAAATAGATCTCAGATGGACAACTTCACAAACAATGCGTCAATTTTTCTTGGGAATTCGTAACTCATATCCTTATGTTCATCATGTGTTGCAATTACTAACACAAGATCGAGAAGATGTCATTAGAAAAAAGAGATCAAACGTTAGCCTCGTCTTCAATAAAGCTTTGAGGACAAAGCTTCTCTTAAGGGGAAGACAATGTAATGAACAAAATATATAATAAATATGCATTAATAAATATTAATAATATTAATAAATTAACTAAATAATTAAATGAAGAGGCATCTTATGAAAGGTGGTGTCTTATCACCAAGGCAACTCTTGCATAGGTATTTATACAAGCATCATTTCTCGTGTAAATCATCATTCATATTCATATTTGCTCTTATATAATTATCCAGCATGGAACTATTTTCTATTGGACTATTCAATTGAGATAAGTTTCGAGAATATCCAGATACAGATATTACATTCAACAGCAAAGATTCCTAAACAACGAAAAATCGGACACAAGTACTTGTTAGGGGAATGATAGGTTCTATTGAAACACTGAGATTGTATGCACAGGGAGAAATGAATGTCATTTATATAGAAAAAACTTTCCATGGCTCAATGCTACATCACAAAACTGAAGGGTATCTCACAACAACTCACAAGATACCTACAAGCCAGTTACATACCTGTTGTTTATAACTGACCTTAGCACTATGAGCTAGCGAGAAATGTTTCACTAACGTAAAGTACAATACTAACATATACTATAACAGTAAATTATACATGATGAGCATGACTAATAATATGGTATAACATGAAATACTCACCATGCCAACCACAAATGAAATGGTCATTTATAAACCTATCATCCCTAAGAATAATCTAAGCAGTTTGACAAGAATAGTTTCGAGTGACGCTAAATATAACCCTCCCAATACACAGTATACAGCAAAGTAGATCTTTAAATTTAGGAATACGCAATTACTGACCACAAAACACCAGCCTTCAGTAAATTATCCTGTAACTCTGATGAGGCAGTAAGAAGTGCAACAGTCTGAAGGGCAGCATCAACGGCAGCAGTAGCAAATTCCAATTCAGTACAATGTACAACATCTTCCACAAACCCAGCACAATGAAGCATCTCAGATCGCGCACTTGCAAACTGACTAATGCATGCAAATGTTTGCATCGCATTTGTCACAATCATTGCAGATGGTTCAGTTGGAGGCGTGCTTGGCTGCACCACATACATACACCGAGACAGAAGAGTTGCCAGTAGAGGCACACCCCCATCCCTCACAAGCTCCTCACCATTCAATGCAGAAGAGACACACCTGGTATGCACAGGCAGAACAACAATTTTCTATCAGCTCTTCTTCTAAAATCCCCCTCTACTAGATTACGTTGTTACAAATATAACATTACTGTAACCATCTGACCTCTAAACACATCAAGAATACGTGTCTTTATGTTGAGGAGGAAAATAAAACAGATTTTTAAAAAAGCCATAAAATAAGCAATCAAAGTTGCATGGAATCTCACTTAAGGGCAAAAAACAATCCATGTTTTTTAATGGTTATATATAACAAACGCTGTCACAACCAAAAGATGCACAATGTTAAATAACAGTTTCTTAAAAACAATGACGAACACAGTTATTAAAGAGATTATAAACCCAGACAATTCCTGAACAAACAAATCTTCCTCAGAAGAAGAACAGTAATTTGAAAGGCAGCCATGGAAGGTGTCATCAATAGAATTGCATTAAGATTTTTGACGTTATTGCATAGGATGAGATTTGATTGCAATTGTTCCTGATGGGAAAGGGGCAAGTTTGGTTAATTCCTTTTACTAAAGAACAGCTAGAAAGTAAAGATTTTAATTTTTCACACATTGCGTGACTTGTCAGAGGAGGAATTTGGAACAGGCTCTCTTTAAAAACATCTAAAGCAAACAAACTTTTGAAATGAACTGATAGATGCAATTTAAAAACATCAAAAGCAAATAAACTTTTGAAATGAAAAGGAAAGATTTCTGCATGAAAAATGCATCCTATAAACACACTAGGTAGAGTGTGTAGGGGCAATTAAATGCTATATCAGGAAGAATATCTACATTTGGAGTGGTACCTAGCAGAAAAAAGAAAATAAATTCAACAAGTAAGAATTATGAGATGAAACGAGGGGTCACAAAGGACACAGTATACAGATGTAAGAATTATGAGATGAAACGAGGGGTCACAAAGGACACAGTATACAGACAAATGAACATCAGTTTAAATAAACTCGATATTGTCCTGGGCTCACTGTCAAACCAAGAAAAACAGCAAGAAACAAAGTGAAAAAAGAAAGCAGAAAAGAGGATACTAGAAGTATAAATTAATTTAGTGAAAAGAGAAAGCAGGCAAAGGAAAAACTTGAAGTCTAAATTAGTTAACTGTCAAGATTCATCATTAACAATACAAAAAATGAGCTATATTGTGCAGCTAAATCAGTTGTACTGAATCCTAAGATCATACAATTTAACCCGCAAATTTAACTTGCTAAAACATTCATGACGAACTTGACCCATATTGGTCTGTAAGCTACAAAAACGTGTAAAACCAAAGATCCATGTGTGCATAAATTTCTCTAAGTGGTATTTTTATGTCAACAACAAATATCTGCCAATTTGCCATTTTCCATAAACAAATTGAAAAACATATCATAAGTCACATAACCAAGAAAATTTTCTTCTTACTTTAAACAAGATTACCAATCTAAATGAACAAATTTTATTATTGTTAGATTGGACACAACAAATGCTTGTTCAGAGGAAATGCACATACGTTAACCATGTAAGCTCAGAAGCTGCTACTAGTAAAGGAGCCCGTTCAGCAGAGAGGAAATTGCTATCATCTTTGTCAACTGTTATTGCATTAAGTAACATAGGGTAACCAGCATACTTAAAAGGTTGCAACACATCTCCATATCTCCTATATAATATACACTGCCCTTTCAACAGAAGCAGTAGCCTCCAAAGTTGTGGTCCTTGCAAACCTTGCAGCGTAGCCTGTAACCAGAAAAAATAATTGTTTTCAGAATAATCTCTCAAAATTTCACACTTCCCACTTTACATTAATGATCCTTACAATTATATGCACCAACAAACACCATCAACACCAACACAATCACATTGCATGATAAATACCTAGCCTCCTAACTAGCTTTTTGATCCCTAGGAAATAGAATTGTAATCAGGAAAATTTTACAAATTACGATCATTCATTCATAACTGACAAATTGTAAAAAATAAAATGCAGGAATTGTTTGAGGTACAAGAATAAAGTCAAAATTCACAACCCACGAAACACATCAAGGAACAACCAACCAGGTAAAAAAGAACCATTCTCAATCAAGCACCATTTATTCTAGCATTATTTTCTTATTCCTTCTGTCTTCCAATTACCCATTGCTGGTAGGACCTACACTGTTGGGAGCAGAGTGCGGGGGCAGAGCAAAATGCAAAATTTTCAAAAGATCCCATTTCGAGAGAGTTTTTTATTTAGTATATATTTTGATGGATTTATATCTAAAAAACATGTAAAATGTTGAACTAGCTATAGAACACATGGATTAAGCCATATAGCATCAATCATCTAGTAGTTATAACTTATAACATTGTCATAAAATGATCAATCATAACAGCTTTTACAGGAGCTTGGCAAAAAAGGGAGGTACCATAATATTGTCATCAAATGATCAACCTAGTATAGGAGCTTTTGTTATAAGAGAAGTAGGGAACGCCTTGGGAGTGCTCTCCCAAAACTGGGAGCATTTTGGGAGCGAGCTTCAGGAGCAGGAGCGGGGGGATGGGTGCTGCCCCACAGCAGAGGGTAGGACAGTTGTCCTGTTACCCCTTACATTAAGCAAAACACTTTCTAACATTACTTTACTTTTACCAATGGAAAATACAATAAACGAGAAAATCCCTGAAAAAAATAATTAACTTAAACTGCATATAATAATATTTTAGTTTACCTGAAGCCGTTCATAGGCTTTTTGAACTGAGACAAACTTCTCTCTTCCTTCTGGATTTTTATCAGGATGATACTTCATAGCTAACTTCCGATATTGCCGTTTGAGTTTTTCTTCATCTACCCGTCCAATCAGCTTGCCTTTAATATTTCCATCTTCTTCAAGTTCATTATTTTGCTTGCAATCAGCATCATCTACTATCCCACTGTCATCATCCAAAGGAATCTCTAATATTTTACAAGCTTCCTCTTCAGAAAGATCCATAGGTCGCCTAGTTAGCTCCTCCCGCCACATTGCCAACAGTGACTGCAGAAACTCTACATGTTCAACAATTGGCCAACCAGGAAACCGTATCTCATCACAAAGGTTCCTTAGATAGTACCGATGGCACCACATCTCATCCTGCAACTCTGGATATGTTACAGGCGGCATGGGAGCATACTCATATAATAAATGACAGTGCTGAGATAGCTTCTGTGGGAAATCCCCAAGATGCTGCAGAACCTGAGCCACAAGTAGAAAATAAGCATAAGAATATTATACAAGCTCGTAAATCCATCCAACTTTAGAGAACTTTCAAGGTATCCTGAACTGACAACCAAACAGTTTTCCTGAGAAGTATCACACCATAATCATCCGCAGAGCTCAATACGGTAAATTAATTAGGACAGAGTGGAGATGCTTCTGATTGTGCAGTTAATGTGAGAGAATAGAAAGAGAACTTCCACACGGACAAAGAAAACTTTTTCTGGATTTGATTGATTTATGCTACAGACAAGTTGAAACAATGGCCAGTAAACAAACTAGTAGAAATGCAAGAGTACCTGATCAATTAAACGTTCTGCGCGCATCTTGTGGGTCCAAATTATCTCTGGGGTATCAGAATCAGAAATCATGGCAGCTACAAATGCATATGGACCACTCCGTTCAAGAACATAGAGCAATGACTCAGGCAAGATTCCTCCCAAAACACTGCGCTTTGCCAAAGGTAGTGAGGATGACACTGCAGCATCCTCGCCACCATGAAATGCTTGGTGCCCATGTGTCACAGCAAAAAGATTTGCAATCGAATATAGATTGGATCCAGCATAAACTAATGCAAAATAGAAAACACCCGTGTTATAAAGTCGAACCATTGCCTTGGGATTCCTTGTCACAACCGCCTTCAGCAAGGCAGCTGCACCTTCCACAATAGCCGGCTCCCCTGTTAACAAAGCCTGCATTGCAACAAGCTATCAATAATCTTCAACTTTTAAAAGAAAGAAGAGCAAGTAGCATGTTGGAATTATCTTCACATCAGATTGTTTTTCATACTTCCAAAAATTTTAGATAAAATATTATTTATTTTTCTCTCAACTAGACCTTATACAGGTCAAGTGGAACAAGAAAACTAATGCTGCAATATAAGCATGCATAGATGCTTTTACAGGCAAGATCTGACCTGACTACTTTTATCATTAGCATAAATCCATCTTAACTCCATATCTATTAAGCACAGAGACAAAATAGACATTAGATATTGGGCATCAATTTTTTTCCATTTTAGTTTATTAAAATTAAAGACGTGTGTGAACCATGTACTCACTTCCTTTAATTAGAATAATCAAACTGAGTGTTCCAAAGACCTTCTATGCTCATTTCAAGAAAATCAAGATCTACTGTCTGAAAAATATTATAATTCCTGAAGCTTATATAATATTATTATAATTATTGCTCAAAATTAAAAATTAGTACTAGCCCATTGAGACAATTTTCTAGTTTTCCTTTAAAAATGCTATTGTAATTGTAGCCGTTTTATCATTGATGAATTCCAAAACTCTGCTAAACTATTATGTCAGCCGTAACCACTCATCTCAGCCTTTTGACACCCAGGACATGTTTTTGGTGTAAATGCTCTGATTTACCACAGAAACCTCCTGAAACGGTTATGTATACACATTGCTAACCCAGCTAACTTCATTTTATCCTTTTACTTCTGCTTTATATTTCATTAATTATCTTGTCCCAATTTTCATTTATATGAAATCTCACTCCATTTCTCTCATAGGTAGTTCTGAATTGGTTGCTTTACGAATGAATGCTTATTCTTCTGTTATTTTCTTTGTTATCCCATTGGCTTTCAACATGCCAAAATCAGTATTAGGATGCTCCTTTTTCATCTTTATTTTACAAACAGACTTCAAAATTTAATAGGGTTTTTCTCAAATTTGAACTCTTCCAAGCAACTGGTGAAAAAATAATTGACCAACAATAACCTTGTTTAACGTACTGTAGCATTGACATTGGTTTTCACAATACATAGAGTGATTTCAACCAACCCACTTATTCCTGAAGCTAAAATGGAAGGTTTATATGCAGATTACTACACAAGGTGTCTAGGCTTTTAACAAATGGCCTGATACTTCCAACTTCGCATAACCACGTTACACTTGTTGGCTTTCAGCTGAAAACTCTCATAAATGCAACACAAGCATTAACATGTACAATTAGGATACCAATTGGTAACTGGCAATAACACATTAATGAACAATGGCTAATTGAAACACCTATAGTTTGTATTATATTAGCACCATGTACAGGAAACTAAGATCAACACCCAAGAATATGGATGAAACAAGCACATAGGAGAACAACGCAAATGACACCAACGTTGTAAGAATATGCAGCATAGGAATAGCTCATCTAACATCAAGCCTATTGAAATTTTCATAATGAATCTCTGTTGCATGGGAATCATTCCCAACCTTTAGGTAACCTGTTCCCAATGTTCCAGGGAGCTTGGGAACAAGAGTTAAACGTCCAAATCCAGTGGGAACAGTTCCAGGAACTTGGGAACTCAATGAGAACGTTTACCCTCTGACATTGGGAACAAGGACGTTTCTTTCAGTGTTTCCTTCACTGGGAGCTCCCACATGTTCCTTATCCAATGGGAAATGGCCACACCCTCTATACTCTCTTGGATTTCTTCCACAGTCTGGGGAGTCTTCCCTTCTGTTTCCCCCATTGCGCTCGATCATTAGACCTTGGAGACCTTGACATCACTAGCCTCATCTTCGTCTATAAATCTCTCTCCCTCCATCTAATCGAAGCAACAAGTGGCGAGTTGTATCTTAAAGTACTTCAGACAGTAGAGTGGTGAGGCCTCATATCCCCCCACAGCCTCCCTCTTGGGGATCTCAACCGATATATTTGAGACAGGCCCGGAGTAACTAAGTTGTACATCATCCCACACACCCTCGGAGCAACAGAGGGCCCAGCCCTCGGCAATTTCAATGCAGGCCGCCTCCCACCCATCAGGTTCCTTCCCAGCCCCAACGGAGCAATCAGAGATCTATCTGGAGTTTCTTCACTTCGTCCTCACATGCTAGGAGTATCTCTATCGCTTGCTCTTACATCACCCTCAAGATCATACAACCAGAAACCTCGGGCATTCCAAATGACTCTGACTTCAAGCCAGAGCCCTCCTCGCCCCCCTCGTCCTCATCTATTAGACACAGGCATTCTTGAGACCTTCAGCCTCTTGTTCAACTCCGTTCTCTCTTTCTACATCACGATGCCTTGATATGGCTTTATACTTGTCTATGAGGCCATCCCACTGATTGTATCTTTCTTTTTTTTATTTTACTTCATCTTAGTTTTGGTTTTGGCTTTATATAGTGTTAGTTTTGTACCTAGGGAAGTGTTCCCCTAAGTGACTTTAGCCTTGGTCACTTAGAGAGGGGAAATAAAGTGACCCTTGCATTAAATGACTTAAGTGTGCATTTAATTTGACTTTAGAGTATAAAGTCAGTTTTTGATAAATTTAAATGGGTGAGTGAAATTAATATTTTGAGAAATAAAATATGAGCATTTAATTTCAACCGTAGATCTAATCCAATCTCAGCCTTTGGATTAGATGTCTCTTCCTTCACCTAACTAGGTTTTGGACCAAAAAGCAAGGAAAAGGCACATTTCATTTTATTCTTAGAAAAGAACGAAGAGAAGAGAGCTGAAGGGAGAGGGCACGAATTTTGAGACACCAAGCTGAGAGAGATTTTCAGTGGGCACGAAAACAGAGGAGCAATGAATAGCTTGCACAAAAATCAAGGAGGAAAGTACGGCTGCATTTAATAGCTTGCACAGATTTCGAGGAGTATGGCCTGCATTAATTGCTGGCACAGAAATCGAGATAGTACAGCTGCATTTATTGCCATCATACTGTACGGATTATGGCACAGTTCGAGGAAAGGACAGGCACAAATTTCAAGGTTGCTAACAGAGATTTTCGGCACAGTTTTCGAGGTCAGAAATCAAGGGAAGAAAGTTTCCTTTACTGCACAGAAATCGAGGCTGAGGGTTGCTGCTATTTCGGCACTGTTTTTCAGAATAACATTGCACAGAAATCAAGGCAGCATTTGCACAGAAAACGAGGCAGCCTGTTGGGTTGAGATAAGTTGGATTTTGACTGTAAATGAATGTCTGATTTTTTCCTAGAAGCATAATAAAAAAACTCTCTCTCTCTAACTGGTTTTCCCCTAGCGGGTTTTTCCAGGGCCATTGGCCAAAAATTTCTGAGTACTGTGTGTTGAATGGCGTGCATTTTATTTATTTTCTGTCAGTGAAAAAGTGAAGTTACAGCAGTGTTTTAAGTCTGAAAATTTTCTGTTTATTTCCAGTCATTTAATTTTCTGAGAATGAAATAAACTGAAATAAATTTTACTTATAAACTGGAGGCTGAAACTTGTGAAAAATCTACATATAGGAGTTGCATTTGCACTCCCACATTGTACTCATACTGGATGCACTCTTAGTCCCATTGAACTACTTTAGTGATCATTTGTTGGGTATTAATAAAATTATCTTATCGAGTTGTCCAATTTAGTCTAGGTCCTGGGACACTCACTTTGTACTACCACACCTATGATATTGTTATATACATTTTTCTTTCGGTATTAGCTAGGACTAGTGATTAGCTTTGTCATATAAATATCTAGGTGGTACTTTTACTTCATGTATGCGGTACTTTAACTTCATCTATATTTCTTTATCTTGCTTTCAGCATTCTCCAGGTGTTGCTCTCACACTCCCACACTGTACTCTTACTGGATCCTCTATTCCCATTGACCTACTTTTGTGGTCATTCAGTGGACATTAATACAATTATCTCATCTAATCTATGCAGTACAGCGTATAAACAATCTCCAAACCAAATGTTTAAGAAACCTCTGCAATCTTCATGAATGATTCCCCTAATCAGTTCTTCAAAGCCAGTAGATGTCTATGACAGCATTATCCATTATTCACTTATTTGTTTACACAAATGTCTGGCGTATTGGGGAGAAGCCTTTCAGAAGCAAAGCGTAAAGGTCAAATGTAAGGAGACGTTGTCACCAATGATGAGTTAAATTCCCATCTCCATTTTATGAGAAGGGTAGTGGATAGGATGTCAGAAAGCTGCAGCAACCTACAGAAATACAGTAACTGTCATCCATAGAAGAAGAAGCAAAATTATGATGCAGGCAAACAATATGTCAAGGACTGTTGAGTTTGTGAACGCCAGACCAGAGGTTCAAAAATCTAGGCTGACAGTATTGGTAAGTAATTCAATGGAGTTTTTGGAGCCTGAGACAACTCGATTAGGAGTTAAAATGTAATATTTAAGCAGCTGGGGAGCAGGAAGCAACCATAATGCTGAATAGTTCAGATATTTGTTCCATTAGTGGATCAGAATTGAAGGCAAGGCCTGTAGTTTGGACATTCATAAAAATGTCCAAATTAAGTTAGTCTGTACCCAGTCAAATTAAGGATATGCCACCATGTGTATGCATGTTAGATAAGTATCCTATGAATACTATTCTATCTGTGTTGGAATTTTTTAATATGTTATGGCCTGTTTCTAAAGAACCATAATCTAATCTAGATTTTAAGAAACAAAAACATAACTGTAGGTCTACAACACTTTCAGCATTCTCCAGGAGATGCTTTTGAACTCCCACTGTACTCTTACTGGATGTATCCTCTAGTCCCATTGTACTACTTTGTGGTCATTCAGTGTCCATTAATACAATTAGTTTATCTTATCTTCTTAATCCCTGTTGAATATATCCAATGACAAAATATACTATAATACATAAGAAGCCCAAGTGGTTAGCTCAACTGGTTATTGGCAATGTTGTTGGGCATTTGGCTAGTTCCATGCCATAGGTGCCCGTTTCAAACCTCCTTGGGTGAGACACACTAGTGTACACTCATGGGTTTACTCAGGATGCCATCCATGAATGTGGGAAGCATCGCTTGTGCTTCCTGTGAGGTTTTCCTTCAAAGAAAAAAATAATATAATCATAAGAAAGGTTCAGAAAAGTAACATGCAATAATGCATAAAAAATAGCAATTTGAGACAAGGAATTACAAATTTAGAAGGAATGACAAGCAACTAGGAATTTACAATTTAGAACAAATGAGAAGCCAGAATATGCATCAGGATTAATCACATTAAAGTAGTCAATAAATACATTACGAATTTATTCCATTTGTTAGAGAATATGACCATGAGATTCATGAGTGCACATGACACTTGTCACAGTTTAATATATCCAATGACAAATGACAAAATAAAACATAAGAAAGGTTCAGGAAAGTAACATGCTTGATGCAATAATGCATATAAAATTGCAATTTGAGACCAGGAATTAACAATTTACAACAAATGACAAGCCAAAATATGCATAGGTACTAATCATATGAAAGTAGTCAAGAAATCCATTGCGATGCTATTCCATTTGTTTAAGGATATTTGCCCATAAGATTCATGAGTGCACCTGAGCTATATGCGGAAGGCAGCGAGGACTTGACAGAATTCTCTTCACTCTAGGGGTAGGAGTTACAATCTCTCCAGCATCATCCAAGTCTGAGTGGACAGATACCATACTGTGTAATATGGACAATGCAGCCTCCCCAACCTGATCTTAAAGCCAGATTCCACGCATTAGCAAAATTAAACAAGATTACCCTTGTACATGGCTCTAACATGAATGAAATACATCTGTGCAGATTCAAACTTAAAAGTAACTAAAAAATGTCATCATTGTAAGTACCATGATGGACCTTTGGTGCGTGCAAATTAAAATGAATTCAATTACAACTTCAAGATATATAACATTTGCAGGTTAGAAAAACAGGCTCAACAACTATTGAAAGTTTGAAACCCTAAAATAAAATGTATGAATTTTGAACCGTTATTTAGTACAATGCAACGCACAAATAGTAATCATAAAATTGGAATCTTCAAATGAAAAATACATAAAAAGTATAATCTAAGATGAGTATCCCGTCTTACATAATGGGACCAACCATACTACATACAAAAAAATCTGTCTGGCTGCAAAGTTGGGGCTGTAATTTGGCACTGCAAAGTTGCCTCAAATTTTTGGGTGTGTTTGCCACCAAATTCAATATTTTCTGTCATGCCAATTCAATAAGGTCATCCTTGGGGTCAGGTAAATAATTGGGTTATGGGACAACTTCCCACTTATTAGCTCATGTGAAATCAATTATTATTTACCCAAGTGCAACAATTAGACAGCTAACAATTAAACTCTCGAAGAGTAGGCCCTAGGCCCTTAAGATGGTTAGGTTATGGGCCAAGTTCTCACTTATTAGGTCATGTGAATTTGATTATTATGAACTTGTTATTACATACATTGTAGCCAGAGCTACCATGATGCAGCATACTATATTTTTCTCGCAGACAGTGCCAGGCCCAGAGATTTTGAGCATAGTTTCCAGAAATCATCATTGGTACAGTCAGAGAGAGCCATTTCTTCTGATCAGCCGCTGCATCCCATGATAGGACTTAGCCTTGGATGATCCATTGAGACGGACTTGGTTCACTTCTCAGAGCAAGTTGCTGGTATATTCCCTTGCCCATACAGTTGGAGTTGGAAATAGGTATATGGCCTGACAGGTATATGTGTATTTGGATGTTATTAAACTGTTTTTCTCATCTTATTAGCTCTAACTTGACATGGTGATTGGTATTGGTAATTTAGTATTACATTGTTGTCATGGACTTGTCATAGTGAGTGGATATGTGATCTCAAATGTCAAAGACCTTTTTATATGCTCATTAGTATTGCCTACCTTATGCAGACTTAGTCTTACCTTGCTAAGTTGGCATCACCTTTTAACTTTCCTCCAGCCCTCCGTATCTTCCATGTTGCTAAGTTGCAGGAAACTCGGGTCTGGCACTCGTTTCACCCTCGGAAACTCGCGGAAACTCGGAAACACGTATGGTACTTGACAGAAACTCGTTTCCGTCTATATGAAACTCGTTTCCTATACGAGAAACTCGTCTGTACGGACGGAAACACGTTTCCATCGCGTTTCCTTTCATGTATGAGGTGTTTCCCATCAAATAAAAGCTTGTCACTTAAAAAACTGGCTAGTAAAGTCTCTTTCTACCCACGAATTTTAATAATTAACGGTTCATACATTAAATTTTAAAAATGAAATTTAATTCTAGATGTTTCTAATTAGATTGAAGAAAATTATAAAGGAGAACATCACTTCATTCTCTCCTCACACAAGTGACTTGAGCACTCAGGGCCCAAAATATAGTAGTGGGCCTTGTGAAGATTGCGATGTCGAGCCAGAATTTACTGACTTGGGCCTCTCTCTTGCTGCACTAAGTATTGAGGAACCTAGAAGTGGAATTAGAAATACTTCTTGCACTTTACATTTTGTTGTTGAGCGTGCTTCTTGTTCTATTTTTAAGGAAGACTATGAAGATGAGGATAACAATTAGTCTGAGCTCATGTTTTACTTTTATTTCTATGTTAGTATGTTCATTGTTCATAGTTTGATACATTGTACTTGTAGCCTCATACGTAAAAGATAATTTTGGATATATACTATATAGCTTCATTTACAAAGGTTGTTTTTGGATATACTAGTTGCATGAATGAAATGATATAGACTTGGAATCGTGAGTAAAATGTAATGTTACATGTATGATTTAATTTTATATGTAGCATTTATCATATATCATTGACAATGTTGCTTGCAGCTAAATGTAATTAATAATTTATGGTTTATGTTTTATACTAATTTTGTACTTGCTCATATATATATATATATATATATCGCGTTTCCTCGTGTCCAAAATTTGGGGGGGGTTGCGTTTCCCCGTTTCGTGCAACTTAGCCATGTTGTGATTGACCCTTGACTTAAACCTTGATTTGTGAGATTGAAGACCTTCCCCCACTTGGATCTCTATGTTGAATGGACCCCATGTTAATATGTGTCTCGGCTCTAAGTTGTGCAAAAGAACTTACCGAAGCCTTGACCATTCTGCCCCAAGAGAACCTGCTAATGTTGGGTTTTGAGCTTGGGTGAGTTGGGAGTCTGAAGCCTTGACCCTTCTCGTCAGTTGCCCTTGATGTTTGGTCCTAATTGTGAATGATTCCCGCCAACTGAACCCATAATTCACTTCTGGTCCAAGTGTACCCGCTAGTGTTGTGACATGAGCTAAGGTTGGCTAGTTGCCTGAGTTGTGTCAACTAGACTTGAAGCAAGTTGTACTACCATCATTACATGCATTTATGTGATTCAATGCTATATTCTGAAATGCAAGCCCATGGTAAAAAATGCAAATAACTGTGCTTTTAAGCACATATAAAGGGATATGAAATGAAATGTTAAAGGGCCAAAAAGCAGATGTGAAACAAATGCTATATCTAAATGACTGTTGGCCATAATTTATTGAAACGTAATGATTATTTCCTCATGGAGCCCATAGGTTTTGATATGAGATGGAATAAAGCATAGCTAATTCTAAGTGTCCCCTAGAATCTCTACACTACAATTTCTTGTGTACTTGTTGGTAATAACTCCCGATTCATTGTATTACATAGCCAAATGCAAATATTTATACAATTTACAAGACGGTTGAGTTTCACCTCCCGCCCAGCCTTTT
>LPNX011235530.1:361871-385808 GCA_001517045.1 Pseudotsuga menziesii
CCTGATGTTTATTATCATCTTTCTTTTGGTTGTGCTTGTCTTTGATGGAGTCCCATGAAGCCCAACACTGATCTGATGTGTGCCCAGTCTTTCCACAACGCTTGCACTGCAAATCTGATCTTTTGGTGAAGTTATTTCTGCCCCCTCTGCCTCTGAAGCTTCTTCTTCCTCTACCTCTCTTGCTGCTTTCTCCTTTGGGATGATCTTTGGATTGGTCTTTGGCATGGTTCTTTGCTTTTTGAACAAAGCAAAGTGATTCTCCAGTAGGCTCAGTTGTCTTCTTACCAAAGGCTTTCTCTCTGTCAGCTATCTTTTCTACCAGGGTGTCAAATGTTAGTGATTTGAACTTGTCACTAGCTTGCAATGACTCAAGATAGTTGGAGTGAGTAGGATACAAAGATTTTACAAATGCTGCAAGAGGAAGATCTGGTGTCATACCAGAGGCTTGAATCTTGTGCATGATGGCTTTGATTTCAGAGGCAACTAACATAGGATCATTGTCTTTTACTTCAAGACTGAATAATTTTAACATTAATTGAATAACTTCCATTTCACTGTGTGAATCATACAGTTCTTTTAATGTCTTTAATGCTTCAAAACATGATTTTGCAGGCAATATGTGCTGGCTCACCTCTTCACTGACAGTGGCAGTGATAACAGCTAAGGCTTTCTTGTCTTTTGTTCTCCAAATGGCCTTCTCTTTCTCTGATTCTGGAGGTCTTGGGTCTATGGTTATGGACTTTCCAGCTTCTGTCTCTATTGTGCAGCCTTCGCAAATGCCGTCCCAAAGGTCATTGTAGATGAAGGCAGATTTGATCTTCCTCCACCATTCTGAATAGGTGTCTTTGCCAGTGAGAGTGGCACCCACTATAGATGCTATAGATTTCATTTTTACAATTGTTAGTGTAATTTTTAGAGAGAAATAAAAATTAATAACCTTGCAGGTCTACAGTCTCTGCCAAGGTGAATACAATGCAATTTTATAGCAAATATATCAGATAGATACAAAATATATCACTGTTAGTTGGCTTCTTTATATAGCATACAACATTTGCACATATCAGTCTCTAGAAATAGATGATATTCTTCAGCATAAAACGCAGTCTTCAACCGTCTTCAATGCAGTTTTCAGCATACAACGCAGTCTTCAGCAGCATACAACTCAGCCTTCAACAGCCTAAAACTCAGCCTTCAATAGGTTTTCAGCAATCTAGGTTTACAAAGCTCAAAACACCAGCAACATATAAAAGTTTCCAAGCAGTATATATACTTAACGCATATATATCAGTCTGTCTTCAATTTTTATATCAATCAATAAAATAAAACCAGAAGATTTAATTATTCTTCCAAGGCAGCCTTCAAGTAGAACGCAGCCTTCAAAATAGTCACCAGACTCTCTTCAACGCAGCCACCAGTAAACAGTCTCCACGCTCAACGCAGTCACACCAATCCTACCTCATTTATCAACAGCAAGTCGCTTTGATAAATAGGAAGTCTCCAATAGTGATACAATAGTGCGCAGTCTTCACAAAAAATCAGTCTAGGGTTTGTGCATTCCCCAAAAAAAAATCATCTCCAACACATGATGCAGTCCATGCTCAACATATGTAGGATACATATATTAGTCACAGCAAATCAGTCCACGCAAATATAAACTCAACACAGTATTATATAGCTAGCTCAAAACGCAGCTATCTCAAATATATATGAGTCACAATATATATCAGACAAGTCTTCAAAGCAGCAATCATTAGTTCAACGCAACACACAGTAGCTCATTCTATGTATTTTAAACTACTGAATATTTACACACATTCAAACTATTGCAGCTTCACGCAGGTGCACAGCTTCACGCAGCACGCTGATGATGAGGGAGAGTCTAGGGTTTGCGCTGCATGCTTCCGGTCCAGCTCCCATCAGGCAATCACAGGTCGCAGCCTTCAAGCAAGGCTGCAGTCTCCACGCAGGCAGCAACTAGCATTATAATAGCTATTCGATAGCAGAGGTCGCAGCCGTAGACACTCGTTAGAGTTGAATGGAAACTTCTCACTCAACTTAATCCATTTGTGAGACACCACCCTTTCATATTGTTATTTGTCCTGCACATGTCCAAGTGGATCCATGTTTCCCCTACTAGTCAAAAAGATCATTGTGTCAAGGATATTTTGCAGGAAACACCTAGGTAACAGGCATACCCGTACCAAAAACCTCCTGAAACGTTAAAACTGGTACAAAACTCCATCGAAACGCTAGCGTCTGTATCGTATGACATTTCGCAATTACAAAACGTTGTACGATAAGACCACCGACATTTCGGCCTGTATGTGTGGCATTTCAGCGTAAACTATTCCTTTTGTGGGCTCGTCACTAGACACGTCTATATAGTCTCCTGTGTCCCATGGGGCCGTGCAAACACGAACACAGTGTTGAATTTTCAGCATTAGCATAAACTTTAAAAATTTGAAGATAAACATAAATAGATCGGCAATGCAGTAAAAACACATTCATCAGATCAACACACATGGACACAATATTTTTCACTGGGGAAACCTTCAAAGGACAAAAACCCCAAAAGCATTAATAGCTCATCTCGTAAATGAGATGGCTTAAGAAATTCTTCAAAAAGTTCCTCAAATCTAGATCTGGATTATGACCACAATAACTATAAAATTCATCAGTAAAAATCAGAGTGATAATTTTACCCACAATTTCCAGAATTACAGAAAATTACCAATTTAGGGCTTTCTCATAAAAACTGAGATTTTCTCTCTCCTGCCTGAAAATATCAAACTGCCTGAAAATATCAGACTGCTGAAAACTGCCCGAAAATATCAGACTGCTGAAAATTGCCCGAAAATATCAGACTGTTGAAAACTGCCCAAAAATATCAGACTCCTGAAAACTGCCCAAAAATATCAAATTGTTGAAAACTGCCTGAAAATATCAGACTGCTGAAAACTGAGCTAAAATATTAGACTGTCTGAAAACTGCCCAAAAATATCAAACTGTTGAAAACTGCCCAAAAATATCAGACTATCTGAAAACTGCCCAAAAATATCAAATAGCCGAAAACTGCCTAAAAATATCAGACTGCTGAAAATTGCCCAAAAATATCAGACTGCTAAAAACTGCCCGAAAAATGGAATGCTGAATATGGTTGTGGCAAAATGCTGAAGATAGACTTTGCTGATAAAACCCTAACTGAGGGTTTGAACATAAGATAGTATTCTTCACCTGTGAGAGCAAAAGTGTGTGTGACAAATGAGAAGGCTTGATCTTCTTTTATAGCCTTTGTTCACTTGTAAGTGGACAAGATTAGGAAAAAATAAAAATAATAATATTTTTATTATTTTCCTAATTTCACTTTCACTTTTACCAAAAATGTACTTTTATTTTTTTCCTTTGACTTTTATAAGAAGTCCTTATTTAATTTTGTTTTCCACCTGTGGTCCTTTTACGTGGACAAGATTAAGAAAGATAAAAATAATAATATTTTTATTCTTTTCCTAATTTTACTTTCACTTTTACCAAAAAGGTACTTTTATTTTTTTCCTTTGACTTTTGACTTTGGCCTTTTACCAAGTGCCCCTGTGGTAACCTTTTTTATTTCAAAAGTACATCATCATAAACCAAGAGAGTTATTAATGCTTTTATCTCACACTGTGTGACACCTAGATCTAGTACTAGCGTAACTTAACCAAGGGTAGCTAATCCTTGGAGAAGCACACCAAGCCCATAGATCAAGGGTCAAAGTGCCACACACATGCCCAGACCCAATCTAGGGCTTACAGTGTCTTCATTCTCCCAGAGAATGGATACTCAGAACTAAGCTGAGTCTACCAGTCCCAAACTGGTCTACATCATGGTCTCGGACCAGATATCTACTCAACACAAGGTTGAGTCTACCCAGGGCAGATCTGTGTTTATATCATGGTCCCAGACTAGATATCTACCATTCAACAGAATGGTCACTCAACACTGGGTTGAGTCTTCACTGTGGTCCCATTCTCCGAAGAGAAGGGCTCTCGATGCTGCTCAAAATATCAACACTCCCTCTCAACACGAGAGGCATTCTCTGCCATACGAAGCTTGTCACGAAAGTACACGAACTTTGATGTTGTCAGAGGCTTGGTCAAGATATCTGCAATTTGTTCATCTGTATGAATGTACTACAACTTCAGAGCACCTCTCTGCACTAGGTCTCTTATGAAATGATAACTCATTTCAATGTGTTTCGATCTGTCATGAAACACTAGATTCTCTGAAAGATTTATGCAACTCTGATTATCGCAATGGATGATCATTGAGTCAAGCTTTCCCTCGAACAGATCAGATAACAACTTTATGAGCCAGATTGCTTCCTTGCAAGCATCGCTTGCAGCAATATACTATGCCTCAGCTGTACTCTGAGCTATGGAACCTTGCTTCCTGCTGGACCAAGAGATCATTGCTGATCCCATACTGAAGCAATAACCAGAGGTACTTTTTCGGTCGACTGCACTGCCAGCCTAATCTGAATCTGAATATCTAGATAACAATAATCCACTGTTGGAAGTATACCTGAGCCCATAAGTGATAGTCCCTCACACATATCTGAGTACATGTTTGGCGGCTACCAAGTGTATGTGCTTCGGATCTGACATGAACTGACTCAGTGCATTCACTGTGTAGCAGATGTCTGGTCTTGTATGCACGAGATACATCAGGGAACCAATGACCTGTATGTATAGAGTAGAGTCCACATTCTGTGAACTAGAGGCCGAGTCCCGCAACTTTGTCAAGTTTGTGGTCATTGGTACGCTCATGGACTTGCAGTCCTGCATCCCAAATCTCTGCAAGATATCCACTGCATACTTTCCTTGTGTCAAGAAGATCTCACCTGGCTTTTGCCAGACTTCTAAGCCAAGGAAGTACTGCATCAATCCAAGATCTTTCATCTCGAATTCAGAGGTAAGCTCCCTCTTACACTGGTCTATCAACTGTTCATCACCTGTAAGAAACAAGTCATCTACATATAGAACAAGTATTAAGACATGATTATGAACAACTTTAAAGTACGAATTAGAATCAGTTGTACTTTTGGAGAACCCCAAGCTATGGAGAAATCTATCCATCCTGGCATACCAAACTCTTGGAGCCTGTTTTAGTCCATACAAGGACTTCTTCAGTTTACATACATGAGTCTTCTTCCCATGAGTAACAAAGCCTTCAGGTTGTTCAATATAAACCTCTTCCTCAATCTTACCATTGAGAAAGGTTGTCTTGACATCCATCTGATGTAACTTCCATCCGAATACTGCAGCAAGTGAAATGATGGTTCTGATGGTAGTGTACCTGGCAACAAGCGCAAATGTCTCGTCATAGTCAATGCCTTCTTTCTGAGTGAAGCCACGAGCTACGAATCTGACTTTATACTTCTCTCCACACTGCCATCTGCAGCATGCTTGATCTTATAAAGCCATCTGGAAGTCACTACTGACTTTCCTGTAGGTCTGGGAACAACTTTCCAAACATCATTCTTCATGATTGACTTATACTTTTCAATCATGGCATCAACCCATACCTGTTTACTTGTTGCTTCATCGTACGATGAAGGTTCTGAACTGATAAACCGACTCATAAGACCAGAGTACTTCTGTGGTCTTATGTTTTCTCTGAAAGTCCCTAGCAGAGCTTTATGCTTCTTGGCTTCTTGTACCGTTTATCGATACCAAGCAGGTCTCCTTTTGGAAGGAGGAACTTCAAGTAGTTCTTCTAGTGGACTTTCAATGTTCTCAAGAACATCTGGAGTTTGATCATCAAACTCTTCCTCCCTTTGAATTTCTGAATATTTTTGGGCAGTTTTCAGCAATCTGATATTTTCAGGCAGTTTTCAGCAGTCTGATATTTTCAGGCAGTTTTCAGCAATCTGATATTTTCGAGCAGTTTTCAGTAGTCTCGTATTTTCAAGCAGTTTTCAGCAGTCTGATATTTTCAGGCAGGAGAGAAAATCTCAGTTTTTCTGAGAAAGCCCTAAATTGGTAATTTTCTATAATTCTGGAAATAGTGGGTAAAATTATCAGTCTGATTTTTACTGATGAATTTTACAATTACTGTGGTCAAAATCCAGATTTGGATTTGAGGAACTTTTTGAAGAATTTCTTAAGCCATCTCATTTACGAGATGAGCTATTAATGCTTTTGGGGTTTTTGTCCTTTGAAGGTTTCCCCAGTGAAAAATATTGTCCACGTGTGATGATGTGATGAATGTGTTCTGACTGGACTGCTGATCTATTTATATTTATCTGCAAACTTTTAAAGTTTATGCTAATGCTGAAAATTCAACATGGTATCAGAGCTTAGCATGTGAAAACACAGTAAAGGGATACTGTTATTGTTTCTCGATAGATCTTGGAATAAGATTTGCAGATCTAACATTTGGATAAGTGACAGAGATGGCTACCGTTGGTTTCAAACTGAAAGAGAAACTCTCTGGTTCAGCAAACTTCAATTCCTCGAAGGCCAAGATAACAGCCATTCTTAATGAGAATGACTTGGATGACATTGTTCTTAATGTCATAGAAGAGCCAACTACAAATGTTGGTAGGCTTGCCTACAAGAGGAAGCAAGGTAAGGCTAGAAGAGTTATTTATGATTCTATCAAAGAAGAATTGATGCCTAACATCACATCCTTGAAGACTGCTAAAGAATGCTATGATACATTCGTAAACCTCTATGAAAAGAAGGCTCCCAGTCAAAAGAGAGTCTTGAAGAAGAGGCTACGATTAAACCTCTATTGGTGTTACTATTAATGATGATGATCTTGTACAAACAGTGGTTGATGGTCTCCCAAGCTCTTGAGAAACCTTCATGGCATCCGTCTATGGACTAGAAAATCAGCCAACCTTTGAAAGGCTTTGGCATGATTGCATACAAGAAGAAGCAAGGAACAATTACAAGGTAATCAAGCAGGATAACCTTGCACTTGCAGCAAAGACCAAGAAGTTCAAGAAGTCTTTCCATCAGCAAAAGAAAGGGATGAAACCCCTGGGTAAGTTTTCTGACATGTCTAAGATTGAATGTTATACTTGTCACAAGTTTGGGCATTATGCTAGAGACTGTAGGCAGAACAAGAAGAAACCCAAGAGAAGGTTTCAGGCATCTGCTGCAAAAACAAAGGAAGAAGAAGATAAAGAACTAAAGAAGAAGAAGAAAGTCAAGGCTAATAAAACTGATGAGCCTAGAAGAGAGTACTATTTGATTTCTACTTTAACTGGTTCTTTCTCAGCTTGCTCTACTTCTTGGTTGGTGGACAGTGGTGCCTCTAGGCACATGACAAGGAACCGTGGTACCCTTACCAATTACAGAAAGGAGAAGTTCACTGTAATGTCCTCTTCTGATTAGGCCTTGAGGCCCAAAACCGCTAACCTATGTGATTCCTGTGGGTTCAAGCGGTTACTGACAGTTAGGGAATCATCTAAGGACTAATGCCATCCATAGAAAATCTAAGGCATCATCATTAGGTCAAGAAGGGCCACCGGGACCAAAGGCCACCTTCGTGCATGCCATCCAAGCATTATTTAATGATGCATGCACTCCTTTAAGTCTCCATACACATGCATGCAAGTCAACTACAAATTAGAAGATAAAATAACCTAATTAGGTCAAAGATTAGGGTTTTCGTAGTTGAAAGTTATAAAAGGAGGATAAAGCGAAAAGAGACTTCACTTTTGATGATTATTATTTTGGGAGCTCTTGAATAGCAGCACAGCAGTTGGGGTTGGAGACGGTGTCTTCAGCTAGTGGGGTTTCGGCAGTGAAACATCTGCCCTACTCTCATTCAGGATCCGACCGTGCTCATCCGAAGCAGTTATCAGCTATTTCGGGATCAGGGGGGCGTGAGCAGCTGTCTCTCTGGAACAATTCGCTAGCCTTCCTAGAGACCTCAGAAACTCCGCATGTACCAGGCATTCTCTCCAGCACAGGAAGGCTATCAGTCCTGTAAATCAGCAGCTTCATCGGATACCTCCTTCACTGAAAACGTCACCCTTATCTGATCTAGGGTTTCTGCTGCTGGGGTTTCATCGAAAGCAAAAGATATTAGTCCATCTCCGATTCAGCTCTTGATGCTTGCATATCCTCTCAAGAGCAGTTCAGCCAGCTTATCAGTGGCAAGTGTTCATTCTATCTCACAAACCCTAACCCTAATTTTTGCTATAAAATATGGTTTTTTGCATGGCAGTTTGCATGCCCGGTTGTATCAGCATATTTGCATAGAAATAGAAAATATCGGGATTCGGGATATTATAGGATCAGCGTATTTGCATAGAAATAGAAAATATCAGGATTCGGGATATTACATTGGTATCAAAGCTATCTTCTTGGCCAGCTGTGGGCTTAAGAAATGAGACAGATGAATACAGAAGGAGACTCTTTTGTAACCTATAGAAGGAGAAAGAGTAGATACACAGAGGAATTTAAGGATATCCAACTAGAAGATACCAATTCAGACATGGAACAAACAGGTATACACTGGGATAAGGGAAAAGGCATGGGAGAATAGGAGGATAGGATGGAGTTTCGCAACTTAGTCTCTACATTGCAAGACTTAGCCAAAGGGCAAATGGATGTGCTCAATGCAATCAACAGATTATCGGCGAAACCAGAAATGGGTATCAACAGTACACCTCCCTCACCGGTAGATCAGGGATCTACAAGTAGTAGTGGAAAGGTTGCGTACACTAATATGCATAATACTCCGCACATATATACCAGACCTTCCAACAGGCCTACAATGCCTCACTTCTTGGCAGATACAGTAGGTGGTCCAGTCATTCAGGTAGAACCTAGCAAGCCTTTTGGGGCTTATTTGCAGGAGTATAGAGACTTAGGGGATGAGTTCCATGCTGCCATGTCTTTTCCAGATTTCTGCAACATGAAGAGTAGGAACAGGCCCAGGAATTTCAACAAGGGTTTCAATCACAACTATGAGTTGCAGAAGACCTTGGGCAGGTTGACCATCCCGAACTTTGATGGGACTCGAGGAGGATCAGTGAGGATATGGGTTCAAAACCTATTTCCAACTCAACCCCATGACAGAGACAGACGCCATTAAATTGGCTACACTCCACCTGGACGGAGAAGCTCATGAGTGGTGGTACCACGAACTGGTGACATTGGGTCACAACACCATACACTCCTACGGTGAGTTCACTCAGAAGCTCATAGAGAGGTTTGATAGGAAGGATCCAGAGATACATTTCAGAGAGTTGGCTCAACTCAAACAGACCGGTAGTGCAGAAGCCTTCATCTCAGAATTTCAGAGGATAGCAGTCATGGTAACAGATGTGTCAGAGAACAGGTTGACTATGCTATTCACTAAGGCCCTAACAGAGCCACTACGGGGGTGGGTGAAAGCCTACAAACACCTCACTCTGCAGGATGCCATTAGCAAAGCCAAAGATCTTCAGGATTCAGTCCCCAAAAACAGGTTCCTGCTGAAAACCCATCTTTCTATTAGGGACAAGGACAAGAAACCTTTCCAGCAGGATGGCCCCAAGAAAACATGGTTAGACGAAGACACTAGGAAAGACTTGAGAAGGAAGAAACTATGCTTCACTTGTCAGGAACCATGGGAGGACACAGGTGTGTAGGGAAGGCAAAGGCTCACTACATTGAGGTATATTCGAACAGTGATGAGGATGACTATGAGCAGGAAGCCTCAAAAGAACTACAGGTGATACACCAGAGGGAGTCATTGCTACATTATCTAGAGTGCCAAGATTCCATACACTCAGGGTCAGGGGAGTAGTACAGGGTCACAGGGTAGGAGTACTGATTGATGGGGGAGCAACCCACAATTTCATTGACTCTGCTTGGGTAGCCTAGAGAGGTATTCAAACCGAGAAGTTCGAAGGATTCACTGTATCAGTAGCCGGGAACTCCAGCATGGAGTGCAACTACTGGAATCCAAAATTGAATGTCACCTTAGGTAACTATCAAATGACGGATTCCTTCTATGTAGTGGATGTATCGGATACTCATGTTGTATTGGGTGTTCAGTGGCTTTATTCTATAGGGAAATACACTACGGACTACAGGGCAATGGAAATGGAATTCCAAGGGCCAAACGACAAACAGGTAGTTTTGAGGGGCATGAACACTTATCCCCCAAAATTGGTCTCGTCACAGAGGATGGAGGCAATACTCTGACAGGATGATATAGAATGGGCTGCAGAATGTTTTGTCACCTTTAGGAAACCCCCAGAGACCAACACACAACACCCAAGTGACATTCAAACCTTGCTCCAGAAACATGAAAAGGTTTTTCGGGACCTTCCATCAGGTAGACCGCCAGACCGAGACTTTGAACACATCATCGAGCTAGAGGAGGGGACACAAGCAGTCATCACCACTCCTTACAGGCATCCCAAAAGATACAAGGTCAAGATTGAGAAAACAATCAAAGAATTACTGAAGCTTGGAGATATTCAGCCCAGTTCTAGCCCCTTCGCATCCTCAGTAGTATTGGTCAAAAAGAAGGATGGTACACTGCGAATGTGCATCGATTATCGAGCACTCAACAAAAAGACCATTAAGAACAGGTATCCCATCCCCAGAATTGACGAACTCATGGATGAGCTTCGGGGGGCTAAATACTTCTCCAAGATTGATCTTCGCTCAAGATACCATCAGATCAAGGTAAGGGACCAAGACATCTCCAAAACAGCTTTTCACTGTCACTATGGTCACTATGAGTTTTTTGTCATGCCCTTTGGACTTACCAATGCTCCAGCCACTTTTCAGTCATGCATGAACCACACCTTCAGAGCACAACTACGTAAGTTTTTGCTAGTATTCTTTGATGACATCCTGATTTACAGCAAAACATGGAAAGAGCATCTGAAACACCTGGACGAAGTACTGAGTATTTTAGAAGAACATTCGCTTTATGCGAAAATGTCCAAGTGTGAGTTTGGCATGAAGGAAATGTTGTACTTAGGACACATAATCAATGCAGACGGAGTACAGGTTGATATGGAGAAAATCCGAGCTATCAGAGATTGACCCGCACCAAAAACAGTCACAGAATTGAGAGGTTTCTTGGGTCTGTGCACTTATTAACGACAGTACGTTAAAGGATTCTCCCAATTTGCAGCACCCCTCACAGATCTCACAAAGAAGGGAGTGTTCACTTGGACAGACTTAGCACAGAAAACTTTCGAGGAGATGAAGGTTATTATGAGTTCCTACCCAGTTTTAGCATTACCAGACTTCTCACAACCCTTTGTAGTAGAATGTGATGCCTCAGGGAACTACAAGCGCCATTACTCCATATATGACAAAGAGGTGCTAGCCATCTTACATGCTCTCACAAAATTCAGACAGTACCTGGTGGGCAGTAAGTTCAAAATCAAAACCAATCATAACAGCGTCAAGTATTTCCTGGAGCAGAAGGAACTGAATGAGCAACAGCAGAAATGGGTCAGCAAAGTACAAGCCTATGATTTCGAGATCGAGTATGTAAAAGGTAAGAATAATGTAGTAGCTGATGCATTATCCAGGCGTCTCGCCTCATTATCTCTTAGTAGTATATCCACAGATTGGAGGGCACTTCTCTTAGTAGAATACTCCAAAAATAAATTCGCTTACGAATTATTAAACGGACAAATTCAGGATGACAAGTACAAGATTGTTGATGACATCATCTATTACAAAAACAGGATATACCTCGTCCCAGAATCCACATTGAGGAAAAAGATCATTCAGGCAGCACATGATTCTCCTTTATCAGGGCATCAAGGTTTCTTAAAGACCTACAGGCAGATCCGAGAGAGGTTCTCATGGAAGGGCCTCAAGGGGGAAATTATGCAGCATGTACGGGAATGTAGCATCTGTCAGTAGAACAAGATTGAGAACACCCATCCAGCAGGGTTAACTCCAGCCACTACCAATTCTAGAACAGAAGTGGGAAAGCATCTCCACGGACCTTATTACAGGATTACCCAAAGTCCAAGGGCGAGATTGTTTATATGTAGTAGTTGACAGACTGACCAAGTTTGCACATTTCTTTTCGATATCATCAGACTACTCGACAGCTCAAGTAGCTAAGTTATTCTTCAGGGAGGTCTTCAGGTTACACGAGTTACCTAAGACCATTGTCGGTGATCGGGATAGCAGATTCACAGGTGCCTTCTGGCAGGAACTATTCAGATTAGTGGGGACCGAACTGGCTACCAGTACGAGTTATCATCCCCAGAGTGATGGACAAACGGAAATAGTCAACAAGTGGATCGAAGGATATTTAAGGAACTATGTAGCAAGGCAGCAACGAACTTGGATCAAATGGCTACACCTAGGGGAGTATTGCTACAATACTACCTATCAAATGTCTATTAGGATGACTCCTTTTAAGGCATTATATGGTTACGAGGCCTTGGACTATACAGATTTGGCATTTGGAGATAGTAGGGCTCCTAAGACTAAAGATTGGATACAGGACAGTCAAGACATTCTGAAAATATTGAAGGAAAATTTACATACAGCCCAGAATCAACACAAGTTGTATGCCGACAAACACAGAATTGAGCGAAGCTTTGAGGTAGGGGATTTGGTATACTTAAGGCTTCAACCTTACAGATAGTCTTCGCTTAAGAAGAAAGGAGCAGAGAAGTTAAAACCTCGCTTCTATGGGCCATACAGAATAATCAGGAAGGTGAGAGAGGTGGCATATGAACTAGAACTTCCACACGAAAGTAAAATTCACAATGTGTTCCATGTGTCTAACCTGAAGAAGACCCTTGGGCAACACATTGCTCCATCTACAGAATTACCTCCTTTAGATGATGAAGGACTGTTGATACTGACTCCCGAACGGATCATACAGACTAGAGAAAGGAAGCTCAGGAACAGGGCAATCAGAGAGTACTTGGTTCAATGGAAAGATCTACCGCCAGAGGATGCCACCTGGGAAGGTGAACAGGTATTGCAGCATCCCAGTCTGAAGTTGCTTGAGGACAAGCAATCTCAAGCGGGGAGGACTGTAACATCCTCTTCCGATTAGGCCTTGAGGCCCAAAACCGCTAACCTATGTGATTCCTGTGGGTTCGAGCGGTTACTGACAGTTAGGGAATCATCTAAGGACTAATGCCATCCATAGAAAATCTAGGGCATCATCATTTGGTCAAGAAGGGCCACCGAGGCCAAAGGCCACCTTCGTGCATGCCATCCAAGCATTATTTAATGATGCATGCACTCATTTAAGTCTCCATACGAATGCATGCAAGTCAACTGCAAATTAAAAGATAAAGTGACCTAATTAGGTCAAAGATTAGGGTTTTCACAGTTGAAAGTTATAAAAGGAGGATAAAGCGAAAGGAGACTTCACTTTTGATGATTATTATTTTGGGAGCTCTTGAATTGCAGCACAGCAGTTGGGATTGGAGACGGTGTCTTCAGCTAGCGAGGTTTCGACAGTGAAACATCTGCCCTAGTCTCATTCAGGATCCAATTGTGCTCATCCGGAGCAGTTATCAGCTATTTCGGGATCAGGGGGGCGTGAGCAGTTGTCTCTCTGGAACAATTCGCTAGCCTGCCTAGATACCTCAAAAAATCTGCATGTACCAGGCATTCTCTCCAGCACGGGAAGGTTATCAGTCTTGCAAATCAGCAGCTTCATCGGATACCTCCTTCACTAAAAACATCACCCTTATCTGATCTGGGGTTTCTGCTATTGGGGTTTCACTAGAAGCAGAAGATATCAGTCCATCTCCAATTCAGCTCTTGATGCTTGCATACCCTCTCAGGAGCAGTTCAGCCAGCTTATCAGTGCTAAGTGTTCATTCTATCTCACAAACCCTAACCCTAATTGTTGCTATAAAATAGGGATTTTTGCAGGGCAGTTTGTATGCTCAGTTGTATCAGCATATTTGCATAGAAATAGAAAATATCAGGATTCGAGATATTACAGGATCAACATATTTGCATAGAAATAGAAAATATCGGGATTCAGGATATTACATTCACCACTCAGGTAGAACTTGGAGATGACTCCACTTACAAGATTGAAGGAGTTGGCTCAACTTCACTTCAACTTGATTCAGGTACGGTTCTACATCTTGATGATATTCTTTATGTTCGTGGTTTAAAGAAGAACCTTTTATCTGTTGCTAGTTTAGAAGACAAGGGCCACAGAGTCCTCTTTATGGACAAGAAGGTCTTTTTATGGGCAAAAAACATAGATCTAGACTCAGCAATACAGATTGGGGTTCAAGAAGGAGATCTCTACAAGGCTTCAAAAGTTTCCACTCATGCTTTGGTACATCACTCAGTTGATCCCTATGAACTTTGGCATAAAAGGTTTGGACACCTTCACTGCCCAACTCTCCCATGATTGCAGAAGATGGTTAGAGGTATACCAGAACTTTCTTAAAGGATGAAGGGATTTGCAAAAGATGTGCTCTAGGTAAGAACACCAAGAAATCCTTTCCCAGAAGCAAGAGTAGATCTAAAGGCATTTTGGATTTGATTCATTCTGACATTTGTGGGCCCGTGTCTTCACCCTCCTTGAGTGGGAGTTTATATTATGTCTTGTTTATTGATGACTACTCTCGAAAGTCTTGGATTTACTTCCTCAAGGCCAAGAGTGAAACCTTTGACAAGTTCAAAGAGTTCAAGACACTGATTGAAAATCAGACTGGCAGGCACATCCGTATCTTGAGATCAGATAACGTTGGTGAGTATGAATCTAATGAGTTTGATGATTTTTGTCGAGAAACAGAAATCAAGAAAGAGCTGACAGTCCCTTACAACCCTCAGCAAAATGGGGTTGCAGAAAGGAAGAATAGAACGATCTGTGAGGCTGCTAAAGCCATGATCACTGATCTAGATCTTCCTTTGTCTTTATGCGCTGAAGCTACTGAATAGAAGCCCTCATGCTATCTTGGGTGAGAAGACTCCAGAAGAAGTCTTCACCAAGAAGAAACCTGCAGTTGATCACATGAGGATATTTGGCACTCCTGTGTATGTTCATGTGCCAAAAGAAAAGAGGGCCAAGCTAGAGCCTTCCGATAAGAAAGGCTTATTTGTTGGGTACAGTGATTGCTCGAAGGCTTATCGAGTATATACACCTGGACAGAGGTACATTGAGGTCAGCAGAGATGTGATCTTCCATGAGGAGCGATGTTTCGTAAAACACTAGAGCTTTCACCGAAAGATGCAGTTGCTCAAACTGAGTTTCCAGATTCAGAAATTCAGAGGAAGGACGAGTTTGATGATCAAACTCCAAATGTCCTGAGAACATTGAAAGTCCACTACAAGAACTACTTGAAGTTCCTCCTTCCAAAAGGAGACCTGCTTGGTACCGAGAAACGGTACAAAAAGCCGAGAAGCATAAAGCTCTTCCAGGGACTTTCAGAGAAAGCATAAGACCACAGAAGTACTCCGATCTTTTGAGTCAGCTTATCAGTTCAAAACCTTCATCGTACGAAGAAGCAGCAAGTAAACAAGTATGGGTTAATGCCATGATTAGAGTATAAGTCAATCATGAAGAATGATGTTTGGGAAGTTGTTCCCATACCATCTCGAAAGTCAGTAGTGACTTCCAGATGGCTTTATAAGACCAAGCATGCTGCAGATGACAGTGTGGAGAGAAGTATAAAGCCAGATTCGTAGCTCGTGGCTTCACTCAGAAATAAGGCATTGACTATGACGAGACATTTGCGCTTGTTGCCAAGTACACTACCATCAGAACCATCATTTCACTTGCTGCAGTATTTGGATGGAAGTTACATCAAATGGATGTAAAGACAACCTTTCTCAATGGTAAGATTGAGGAAGAGGTTTATATTGAACAACCTGAAGAGTCTGTTACTCATGGGAAGAAGACCCATGTATGTAAACTGAAGAAAGCCTTGTATGGACTGAAATAGGCTCCGAGAGTCCGCTATGCCAGGATGGATGAATTTCTCCATAGCTTGGGGTACTCCAAACGTACAACTGATTCTAACTTGTACTTTAAAGTTGTTCATAATCATGTCTTGATACTTGTTCTATATGTAGATGACTTGTTTCTTACAAGTGATGAACAGTTGATAGACCAGTGTAAGAGGGAGCTTACCTCTGAATTCGAGATGAAAGATCTTGGATTGATGCATTACTTCCTTACCTTAGAAGTCTGGCAAAAGCCAAGTGAGATCTTCCTAACACAAGGAAAGTGTGCAGTGGATATCTTGCAAAGATTAGGGATGCAGGACTGCAAGTCCATGAGCGCACCAATGACTACCAACTTGACAAAGTTGCGGGACTAAGCCTCTAGTTCACAGAATGTAGACTCTACTCTATACAGACAGCTCATTAGTTCCCTGATGTATCTCGTGCATACGAGACCAAACATCTGCTACATAGTGAATGCACTGAGTCAGTTCATGTCAGATCCAAAGCACATACACTTGGTAGCCGCCAAACATGTACTCAGATATCTGCAAGAGACTATCACTTATGGGCTCAGGTATACTTCCAACAGTGGAGTATTGTTATCTGGATATTTAGATTCAGATTGGGCTGGTAGTGCAGTCAACCGGAAAAGTACCTCTAGTTATTGCTTCAATATGGGATCAGCTATGATCTCTTGGTCCAGCAGGAAGCAAGGTTCCATAACTCAGAGTACAGCCGAGGCAGAGTATATTGCTGCAAGCGATGCCTGCAAGTAAGCAATTTGGCTCAAAAACTTGTTATTTGATCTGTTCGAGGGAAAGCTTGACTCAACGATGATCCATTGCGATAATTAGAGTTGCATAAAGCTTTCAAAGAATCTGGTGTTTCATGACAGATCGAAACACATTGAAATGAGGTATCATTTCATCAAAGACCTAGTGCAGAGAGGTGCTCTAGAGTTGCAGTACATTCATACAGATGAACAGATTAGAGATATCTTGACCAAGCCTCTGACAGCATCAAAGTTCGCGTACTTTTGTGACAAGCTTGCTATGGCAGAGAATGCCTCTCTCACTGAGAGGGAGTGTTGATTTTTCTAAGCAGTATCGAGAGCCCTTCTCTTCGAAGAATGGGACCACCTCGTCCGGGACCATGGTGAAGACTCAACCCAGTGTTGAGTGACCATTCTGTTGAATGGTAGATATCTTGTCTGGGACCATGATATAGACCCAAATCTACCCTAGGTAGACTGAACCTTGTGTTGAGTAGACATCTGGTCCCAGACCATGATGTAGACCAGTCTGGGACTGGTAGACTCAGCTTAGTTCTAAGTAACCATTCTCTGGGAGAATGAAGACACTGTAAGCCCTAGACTGGGTCTGGGCATATGTGTGGCACTTTGACCCTTGATCTATGGGCTTAGTGTGCTTCTCCAAGGATTAGCTACTCGTGGTTAAGTTACCCTAGTACCAGATCTAGGTGTCACACAGTGTGTGAAGTAAAAGCATTATAACTCTCTTGGTTTATGATGATGTACTTTTGAAATCAAAAAGGTACCACAGGGGCACTTGGAAAAAGGTCAAAGTCAAAAGTAAATTTAAATAAAGACTTTTGTACCACAGGTGGAATCAAAAATTAAGGACTTGAGACCACTGGGCAGGGGCAACACAAGGAACCGTCACATCTGGGCAAAGAAGAAAGGTGATCGGAGAGATTTGGAATTTGAGGAAGAATTTCTTAAAGCCATCCCATTTACAAGATGAGCTATTAATACTTTTGGGGTTTTGTCCTTTGAAGGTTTCCCCAGTGAAAAATATTGTGTCGATGTGTGCTGATGTGATGAATGTGTTTTTACTACATTGCTGATTTGCTTAAGTAGATCTGCAAATTTTAAAGTTTATGCTTATTGCTAAAAATTCAACACTTTACACGTCACCAATGTGCGTTTCCTCGCTCTCGCGTCCCGGAAACTTGGTGGAACACTGCTTTAGCCCCCTAAGGCGACCCCCCCTTTCCATGTACCACATTGTTATATTTGATCATTATGATGTATTACGCCTTCCTAAAGTGTCCTTTTGCAAAAGTGTGCCCCCCTCTTTATGAGAGTGATCCATGTATTATGTAAAAAATTAAGTCTCCACGGTTGATGATCAACTTTGTATCTTTTAATCTCGACCATCCATTCAAAAAGTGGTTAGGGATTTGGTCTCTCTTGAATCTATTTAAGAGAGAAGATCGTTCAATGTAAATGGACTCTTGGCTCTGGATTTTTTAATAGAGAAAAATATGTTGTGACTCAAATACTTGTATGGATGTGGATTATTGTTCTTGGTGAATGATTGAAACTATCTTTTGCTTGCATTGGAAGATCTTGGTGCATACATCTCGTATATTCTGGATCCATTTTTCATTGTTTATAGGGAGATCGATTTGGAGAGGGACACACTTGTGGGGAGACCCACCTTGTTTCTCTTTCTCAAAACTCAGTTTTACAAGGAGTATTTTTGTCTATTGATCATTTACTCTTTTTATCATCCATCTCTCGTCAGCAATTGAGTGATTTTCTCGCCATACTGATTGGTATTTCCTTGGCTTGGCAAAAAGGGCGCACTTGGGGTTCTTAGACGTCTCACTTGGAGCGGGATCCTCAACATTCTTCCATTTGATCTATGCAAAGCTAGTTTTCATCACTTCAGCAATCTTCCTCAAACATCAAGTGATTCGGGTAAGTTTCTCCATTCTCTTTTTTATCCAATTGCCATTGCATAATTTTCACTTTCAAAACCATGGTTTATTAAGTAGAAAAATTCATCGAGCTTGTTTTACTTAGAATTTTGACTTTTTGGCATTTGGGTATTTGCGGCCATCCTTGAAAACCCTTGGATCTCCTTGGGTGTCACCTTTGGACTCCATTTTCCCACTCAGAACTAGAACTGGCCTTTAGGCAATTCGCCCTCCTTGGTAGAGAGGTCACTTTTCTGGGTTTCAAGTTCTGGCTTGGCTTGTGCTTCTAGATACTGTCAAATCTCTCATCAGACTATCATAATCAAGTGTTGGTGAACCTTAATTGTCTCTCAATTCACTACTTTGGGTATACTATCAATTTCCACCATCCATCTCCGAGGGTAGTGACATTGATCATTTTTCTTTGCACTTGTAACCTAGATCTACATAATAACTTTATAGTCACTGAATCTAAATACTTTGGGTTACATTTCCACTATCTAAACCATATTAACCCGAAACATCCTTACTGGAGGATATCTATTTCATATCTAGGGTTTCTCTAACTATACACCTTGCATATTCTATTGTCCTAGTTTGATGTGGTGTCTTAACTTCAAATCTCTCCTTTTAGGTTAGATCAGTGTCTCCCCCTTTGTCACTTGGCTCATTAGCGGCATAAAGTGAAGAGAATCCTAACAGGTGCGACACCCAATCCATATCTAGGGGTTGGGATACTCTTAGTTCAACTCTTTAGTTGCCCGTCTCCTCTACCATCCTGAATAGGATACCTTTTGTGGGGCAACTACAAGTTGTGCGATAACAGAACCCAAGTCCAACAAATAGACAACTAAAGTTAGACTCTAGTAACCTAGGTCTAGGCCCTAAAGAGCTACCAAAAAGGAGAATCATTTCAACTTGTAAATCTAACATTTTCTCCTTGCATTATATTTTGGCACTTGCATATCTGTTAAATTTAATGTAAAATTTAAATGCATTCAATTATTGGCACTGGTTTGGATTTTTATGTATATATTTCCATACACATTTGAACTTTAGCCCCTGATTCATGTCAGTTTGTAATGAACCAAATTGGCTCATATACCGAATGCTATCACCAATAAATTCCCACCTTGCAAAGAAGCCACTATCACCTAGCTTATCTTATCTCACTACAAGCTAGTCCCTGCTAATTTCAGAGGGTATTCCAAAGCAACCTAAGGTGTTAACTGCAAGTTAATAAATGATTAAAAGTACCCTAAAACCAACAGCCAAAGTGGCTTGGCCAACCTGCGCCTACTACAACAAGACTATGCGTCATCACCTAAGGTTTGCACGTAACTTCGTTTTAGACTACAAAACATCAAATGCAACTAAGTCCTACTCAACCAAGTTCATTCAACAATCCAACAAGCGCCAAACCACAGCCTTTAAAACATCCCGATAATACTTATACCCTAGGTAGCATGGGTACCCAAATCTGGGGGTAGGGTTCGCATCCCTATCCCACGTTCACGTCTCCACGTCCCACATTCGCGTCGCCACATCCAAAAACATGCCCTACCAAACCAGGTACTCCACCCACGAATCCAAGACGTCTGTCATGAAATTGGGGATGAAATTGGGGAATATTGATCACATAGGAGACGAGGAATCACACTTTTTGGGACACGTAGGGAACAATGTTATTCGGTAATATTAAATTCTTAAAGTAAAAGTGGCATTCTCGTTAGCTTTCATTTTTTATCATTTTGCTTAAACTTTTAGCATTACCATTAATTGTTTCAAGATGTTTGAGAGTGGTTCCAACCTCATCAAACTTTATATACCCCATTCAGAATCCAATAGACTTAACAAACTACAGTTTTCAAGATTTCAAGATTGCACCATTTCTATCATGTATAAGGGTATGGAATTGGCATTTAATCAAGCATATCTACCTCTATATATACCTTGATGTTGGTGGTGTTGATTGTTGAACTCCTCTGGCATGACCTTAATAAAATATACCCTTTACTCAAGCAAAAACACTTATTAAGCATGGGAAGCGTTCTCTACCTTATTTTAATGCTTGGATTAAGAAGTTTCATCAAAATTGAAGGGTGTTGACTAATGTCCGTGGAGGATCAAATTCGCGATTCAAGGTAGAGGCAAGGGTTAAAGCCTAGAGGAGAAAGGCACAAGGTGTTATTGATGAACAAAATCCCAATATAAGCAATAAGTTTGACTATATATACTTATTTGTTGTAGCATGAAGTTTTTTGGACTCTAGAGCCTCTTTTATTTGTTGTAGCATGAAGTTTTTTGGACTCTAGAGCCTCTTTGTTTATGTATTTTGGGACAAATATGGATTCAACTTGATGTTATTTTAGTTATGTGCCCCCTTGATATATAAATGAGAAACTTTGCATATTTGTGGTATTATTGTTTGGATTCATATGCATGCACAAAAATATATGTTTTTTTTCAAAATTTGAATATTTTATGTAATTTTTTGTCAACCGATTTTTTGGTTTGGTTTCGGTCTATTCAGATTTTTGGGCTTGACAATTTTGTTGATCGGTTTGGTTCTAATAACATTGTTGGGGATGCCCAAAATTAATAATAATAATAAAAAAATCCACTTGGTTTATCATATTTAGAATTATGGTTCATATGTAATTTCTACTTTATATCAATGAACTTTGATGCAATGTGCATATTTTGCTATTTAGTTAGTAACTTTAACTTAGTATGTTAAACTTTATAGTGTTTTACTTGTTGAATAGTAAAAATTATTTAAATTTCGTTTGTATTAAATTTTATAATTATAAAAATTATATATATATACATGTCTACAATACCCAAGTCCCTTGTTTCAAAAAGTGGTGTCCTTGTCTCTGTACTCGTCCCATAACCCAAGTTTCTTAGCAAATTAGCCACAATACACATGCACATGTACATGCATCACCCAAGGAAAATGCCTTGAACTTTATTAATGAGAAGAATGTTTACAATATACAATATGCAAGGGTGGCCAACTACTTAGCCATTCTGCTGAGAGTTGTAAGGTGCTGTCAGCGCTTTCTTGATTCTTACTTCTTGACAAAAATCATCAAACTCATTAGATTCATACTCACCTCCGTTATCTGATCTCAAGATATGGATGTGTCTACCATTCTGATTTTCAATCAGTGTCTTGAACTCTTCGAACTTGTCAAAGGTTTCAATCTTGGCCTTGAGGAAATAAATCCATGACTTCCAAGGGTAATCATCAATAAACAAGACATAATATAAACACCCACTCAAGGAGGGTGAAGACATCGGCCCACAAATGTCAGAATGAATCGAATCCAAAATGTCTTTAGATCTACTTTTGCTTATGGGAAAGGATTTCCTAGTGTTCTTACCTAGAACACATCCTTTGCAGATTCCTTCATGTTTTGGAGAAACTTCTGGCATACCTGTAACCATCTTCTGCAATCCTAGGAGAGCTGTGTAGTGAAGGTGTCCAAACCTTCTGTTGCCCCCTAAAACACACTTGGACACAGGTAAGTCTCCCAACCGCTATGTTTGTTCCCAAGGGCAACTTATGAGTTGAGAACCCACTATCACCTTGGTTTTAAACTCCTCCGTTTAGACCACAACTCCTAAAGGCCAAGGGGGTAGTCCCTACTTACTAAGTTCTTTTTTTTAAAGAATGTTTTATGGGAGTCGTAAATTACAAAAAATGACAATCAACGTGCAATGATGCAAATATTTCAATGTCAAGCAAACCCTTTAACAATCAACTAGTAATGTATGAAAGAGAGAAACAATCAAATAATCAAAATGACCAATGCCATCTCTACTCGGGCTATGGAGTCACAATTATCAACTTCAAATAATTTGCCTAAAACATGAACTCATTTACTTTAACAAATATCAAGAACATGATGAATTCCAATAAATGAGTAAGTTAAAATAAAGTGATTGCAAAGTAGAGAAATGTAAATGATTGCAACAATGTTATGCAAGTGGTCCTGTAAGTTTTAGTAAATTTTATATCTCTCTTTGACTTAGGGAATTAAGGTGTTTGCTGCAAAGAAATGAACTATTCTAGATGTCTACCCCAAGAGACTATCTCCTTCGATTAGAGAGAGAATGTTGGGTGCTCAACATGGGAACACAAGGCTCCCATCTAGCTCCACGAGTCAAACTCAAAACTTGATGGGTGTTCAACTGGAGGACACAAAGTGCCATGAAGCCCCCTATGGCCTCTACCCCACTAGCTCCACAGGTCAAGCCTCTTTTTCTCCTTTCTAATGAAGATACTTATCTGGGTGCCTATTAAACTAGCCAACACAAATCTTTTCCCTTTCTCGTCACCCTAGATCAGTCGAACCGGTGGGGAGAGAGGATACGAGGCAAAAACAGGGCTTGTGGTAAATTTTATCCTTAAAGAAAAAATAAACAAAACAAGCCAAGCGCAATATCACAACGGAGGCAAAGCCTACTTGATTGTGAGGTGCGGGCAAAAGGAAATAAGCAAATACTTTAAATAAAAATGCTAGCCAACGCAATATTGCAAGGATGGCAAAACCAAATCACTTACAAGGTGTGGGCAAAAAATAAATAATAAAATGAAAACAAAATGAAACTCTAACTAATCTAAGACCCACGCCAATCAACAATTGCTTATGCAAAGGTGGGCAAGCCCAACTTCTATTGCCAGCAACGGATGGCAAATAAATGAGACTTGATTAATCTGAAAATACAAAGCAAGAAAGCAACGTAAAGAAAGAAGTAAAAGGAGTGAGAAAAACCGTGTTTTTTCCCTTTTTTGAGATGTCCTTGAAGCTCTTCCTTTGGGGTGGCTTTAAAACTCTTCTATGGCTAAAATTTGACATAGTTTTTCCTTGTTTTGTCATGAACCTACTAAAAACCAGCAAACAAAAAATGATAAAATGTGCCCAAAATCACTTTGGGGAAGTTAGTATGTTAGTGCAATATATATACAAAATTTATACAAAGTTGCCAAATGAATAATTTTGAAAAAACTTGAGTATAAAAGGGTTAAAACCATATTTGAAACACTCCACAAACTAAAACTAAAATGCAGAAATTTGTATGTAAAGAAAGAGAAAAATGGTCATTTTGTTCTTCAAGAAGTGAAGCTATGGGGCATCCAACCGAGGAATCCCACTCTTTAATCTAAACAACCTGCAACTTGTAATATTTTCACTACACAACTACTAGAATGTGAGAATCAAATAATGAGCAAAGAAATCATAAACTTCAAACTAGAAAATATATGAACTTCTTTTGCTACAAGAATGAAAAC
>LPNX011235530.1:393385-521476 GCA_001517045.1 Pseudotsuga menziesii
TTCACCTTCCCTGCGCACCTGCGTCCTGGTACCCATGGTTCCTGGCAGGTGAAGCACAGCTTCTTCCTTCTCAAATCTTTCCTAGTGTCCTCATCTAATCAGGTTTTCTTGGGCACATCCTGCTGGAAAGGTTTTCCTATCCTTGTCCCTAACAAGAAAATTGGTTTTCAGAGGGAATTTGTTTTTAGGGACTGAATCCTGAAGATCCCTTGCCCGGCTAATAGCATCCTGCAGAGTGAGGGGTTTGTAGGCTTTCACCCATCCCCGTAGTGGCTCTATGAGGGCCTCAATGAATAACATAGTCAATCTGCTCTCCGACACATCTGTTACCATAACGGCTAGCCTCTGAAATTCTGAAATGAAAGATTCTGCGCTACCAGTCTGCTTGAGTTGAGCCAACTCCCTGAAATGGATCTCTGGATCTTTCCTGTCAAACCTCTCCATGAGTTTCTGAGTGAACTCACCGTAAGAATGTATGGTGTTGTGACCCAATGTCACCAATCCGTGGTACCACCAGTCATGAGCTTCTCCGTCCAGGTGAAGTGTAGCCAACTTAATGGTGTCTGTCTCTGTCATGGGGTTGAGTTGGAAATAGGTATCCAACTTTTGGACCCATGTTCTCGCTGATCCTCCGCGAGTCCCATCAAAGTTTGGGATGGTTAACCTGCCCAAGGTCTTCTGCAGCTCATAGTTGTGATTGAAACCCTTGTTGAAATTCCTGGGCCTGTTCCTACTCTTCATGTTGCAGAAGTCTGAGAAAGACATGGCAGCATGAAACTCATCCCCTAAGTCCCTGTACTCCTGCAAATAAGCCCCAAAAGGCTCGCTGGGCTCTACCTGCATGACCGGGCCCCCTACTGTATCTGCCAAGAAGTGAGGCATGGTAGGCCTGATAGTAGGTCTGATGTATATGTGGGGAGTGTTCTGGATGTTGGTGTACACCATCTTTTCACTGCCGCTTGAAGATCCCCGCTCTACCGGTGAGGGGGGTGTACTACTGATACCTGGTTCCGGTTTCGCTGACAGTCTGTTGATTGCATTGAGGACTTCTTTTTGTCCTTTGGCTAAGTCTTGCAATGCAGAGACCAAGCTGTGAAACTCCATCCGATCCTCCTCTTCTCCCGTTCCTTTTCCCCTATCCGTATGTATACCTGTCTGTTCCATGTCTGAATTGGTAACTTCTAGTTGGATATCTTCAAATTCTTCTGTGTATCTACTCTTCCTCCTCCTATAGGTTACAAAAGGATCTCCTTCTGTATTCATCTACTTTTCATCTCTTAAGCCCATAGCTAGCCAAGAAAATAGCTCTGATACCACTGTAATATCCCAAATCCCGATATTTTCTATTTCTAAGCAAATATGCTGATACAACGGGGCATGCAAACTGCCAAGCAAAAATCCCTATTTTATAGGAAAAATTAGGGTTAAGGTTTGCGAGATAGAATGAACACTTACCACTGATAAGCTGATCTGAACTACTCCAGCAAAAGTCTGCCAGTACTGCAAGCTGGATCGGAGAGGATCTGAGCTCCTCTGCTTCAGGTGAATCCCCCCAGCAGCAAGACCCCCAAGTAGAGAAGTGTGATGCCCTCAAGGAAGGAGATGCCCGATCTGACTGAGAATTTGCAGGACTGATAGCGGTTCAATGTCGGAGAGAATGCCCGGAGCATGCGAAGGTTCTGAGATCTCCAGGTAGGGTAGCGAATCACTTTAGAGAGGCAGCTACTCACCTCTCGAACCTCGAAATGGCTGATAACTGCTTCGGATGAGCACTGATAGATCTGAAAATCACTGGGTACCGGAGTATGAGGCTGATGATGATATTGGTGCCTGAGTTTCGGAAGGAAACTGAGATCTAAAGGCTCAACAGCTGATTAGGGCTTTCTGGCTGAAAACCCCCTCTTACGGCTGCACATGTGTCCCTGCAACGATCTATACCATGTACTAGGCAACTGATGAATGAATAAAGAACAAGTGGTGAACCTGTATGGCTTACCCGGAATAAGACTAGGACAGATGTTTCACTGCCGAAATCCTGTTAGTTGAAGACTCCGTCTCCAACCCCAACTGGTGTGCTGCACGCTGTGTTGCTATCCAAGAGCTCCCAAAATAATAATAATCCAAAGTGAAGTCTCCTCTTGCCTTCTCCTCTATTTATAAAGTTCAACTCTGCAAAACCCTAATCTTTGACCTAATTAGGTCACTTTATCTTCTAATTTGCTCTTGACTTGCATGCATGTCACTTTATCTTCTAATTTGCCGTTGACTTGCATGCATGCGGAGGGAGACTTAAATAGTGCATGCATCATTAAAATAATGTTGGGATGGCATGCACGAGGGTGGCCTTTGGCCCCGGTGGCCCTTCTTGACCACTTGATGATGCCCTAGATCTTCTATGGTTGGCATCAATCCTTAGCTGATTCCCTCGCTGTCAGTAACCGCTCGAACCCACAGGAATCACATAGGTTAGTGGTTTTGGGCCTTAAGGCCTAGCTGGAAGAGGACATTACACTACCCGAGGGTGCCAAAAAGGCCCTAGCCCTCCCAGGTATGCCTGCTAGAGGCTTCCCAAAGGTGCCGAGAGGGCAGTACCCTCTAAGGGCTGCTAGCAAAAGAAATAGACAGCCCACGGAAGAAGAAGGGGGGCTTCCCACTGGAAAAACACAACTACCCAATATTGCCCAAAAATGGAGAAGACTGTCATAGTGTTGAAGGTGACTGCCTTGGTTGAAGATGAGGGTTTGACAGAAACCCTAGTTGAATAACTGAAGGTGAATGAAACCCTAAATGAGGGTTTAACTTCACATAGATGATGATGCCCTAGCGAAACTCATCCATGCTAGGGAACAATCATTAACTTCTTCTTCAAACCTGTAAGATCTTGTCATGGAGCAGCTGTACCTATGAGAGCAAGTGTGTGTAATAATGAAATGACTTGATCTTCTTTTATAACCTTCAGTCACCTATAAGTGGACCAAAACTAGGAAGAACAAAATAATAATATTTTGTTCTTTCCTAATTTCACTTTTACCTTTTTACCTTTCAGTAGTCTAAAAGGTCCTTTATGTATTTTTTACTTTTACCAAAAGTCCTTATGTAACTTTGACTTTCACCTATGGCCCCTTTTCCTGTGGTCCAAAAGTCCTTATGTATTTTTCGGGTTACCCAATACTGCCCGAAAATGGAGAAGACTGTAATAGTGCTGAAGGTGACTGCCTTGGTTGAAGATGAGGGTTTGACAGAAACCCTAGCTGAATAACTGAAGGTGAATGAAACCCTAGCTGAGGGTTTAATTTCACATGGATGATGATGCCCTAGCTAGACTCATCCATGCTAGGGAACAATCATTAACTTCTTCAAACCTGTAAGATCTTCTCATGGAGCAGTTGTACCTGTGAGAGCAAGTGTGTGTAATACTGAAATGACTTGATCTTCTTTTATAACCTTCAGTCACCTATAAGTGGACCAAAATTAGGTAGAACAAAAGAATAATATTTTATTCTTTCCTAATTTCACTTTTAACTTTTTACCGTTCAGTAGTCTAAAAGGTCCTTTATGTATTTTTTACTTTTACCAAAAGTCCTTACCTAACTTTGACTTTCACCTGTGGTCCAAAAGTCCTTACGTATTTTTTACTTTTGACTTTAGCCATTTTCCAAGTGCCCCTGTGGTCATCACCTGTGGTCTTTCGATTCCATTCAAAGTACATCATCATAAACCAAGAGACTTACTAATGCTTTTATCTCACACTATGTGTGACACCAAGATTAGGCACTAGGGTAACTTAACCAAGGGTAGCTAAGCCTTGGAGAAGTACACAAAGCCCATAGATCAAGGGTCAGAGTGTCACACATGCCTAGACCAAGTCTAGGGCTTATAGTGCCTTCTTGGTAACATACCGGTGCCTCCATTCTCCAAGAGAATGGCTACTCAGAACTAAGTTGAGTCTACCAGTACTAGACCGGTCCACATCGTGGTCCCAGACTAGATGTCTACCATTCAACAAAATGGTCACTCAACACTAGGTTGAGTTTACCCAGGGCAGAGCTGGGTCCATATCATGGTCATGGACCAGATATCTACCATTCAACAGAATGGTCACTCAACACTGGGTTGAGTCAACACCGTGGTCCCAGACCAGGTGTCCCCATTCTCCTAAGAGAATGGCTCTCGATGCTGCTATGAAAAATCAACACTTTTCAGGTGGAGGCTCGGATCTACTTTTGGATCCTTCCTTCTTCTAGACAATCATGCCAAGACCTTTCGAAGTTTGGTTGAACCTCTCTTCGGTTTATTGAGGCCAGGAATGTCTCCCAAGATGTAGGAAGACCATTGAATATTGTTTGCACGAGATCATCATCTTCTACTTTATCTCCAATGGCCATGAGTTGATCTCTTACTTGAGAGATCTTGGAGAAGAAGGTAGAAACTATTTCATCCTTCTCCATCTTTAGTGAACGAAGTTGCTTCTTCAAAGTCTTTCTCTGAGTGGGGACTTTCTTTTCATAGAGGTATGTAGAGCATCAAAGCATTATTTAGTTGTCCTTAAGGGAGCTATTACGTGCATCAAGTTGTCTTTAACTAAGTCAAAGATAACTCTCTTTGCCTTGGCTTGCTTCTTCTTGAATGTTGCTCTTCCTTGAGTTGTAGTGGGCTCTTCAACAACTCTAGTAACCAAGTCATATAGATAGTTCTCTTCTAGGATATTTCGAACCCTAGCCTTCATTGCATTGAAATTTGAGGCTCCCTCAAGCCTATCTTCTGATTTTACTGAAGGAGTAGTATCATTTAGGGACAGAGTTCAAAAAGGAGTTGTGAAGCTCAAGTAAATTTCCACAAATGAGCAGATTGCAGACATCCTCACCAAAGGATTGCCTAAGAGCAAGTTTGAGTTCTTCAAGGACAAATTGTGGGCGATGTAAAACACCTTCCTCACTAAGAGGGAGTGTTGAAGTTTGTAGTGAGGATAGGTGCTTCTACGTTGGCTTGTGTTTAGCACGTGGAAGTATCCTCAAATTGTAACTCTCTTTGTAAAAAAGTAACCTTTATACTAGTTTATGTAAATGGTCAATTAGCCGATGATATTGAAGGGCCCATGGTTTTGGGTGCCACATGGTATTGAGCCCATGGTATTTGCATAAAGTGCATGTTATAAAAGAGTCTGAGGGAGAGTTAGTGAGACACATTGAGAGAGGTTGATCAGTAAGTGATCAGATCTGAGAGAGGGAGTCTCTCAGAGGCTTGAGAGCGAGGGATTCACTCAAGCCAGGGTTTGTTGATATTGCTAAGGTTTTGGGCATAGTTGCAGCAAGAGAAAGTTATATTGACTGGATCTCAGGCTTCCAGTGTGTCATATTCGGAAGCATGATGTTGTAAGTGTTGTTTAACAAATCTGCAATAAAGACAAATTGTTTGTTGGTTTACCCCAGAGATTGAGGTTTCCAGGGTATATCTTGTGCAACTCTGTATGGTAATGTTTATTTTTATTCCGTTGTGCATTAGTAATCAAAGTGTTGTACTTTATGATTCAGTTTTTATAGATGCATTATAAATCTGGGTATAAAAATCCGTGAATAAATTGCAATCGGGACTGTTTATTAAAATTAACATTATGTTACAATTCAGTTTCAGAATTTATGTGTGCAATCCATTTTTTAAGCTTTAATTTATGGCAATTAAATTTGAACTTCTCAGTTCTCACACATTGTTTATTTAAGTTCATTCCAAATACATAATAGCAAAATAGAAAATGTCTTTTGGGTTGTATTACATGGATTTCACTTCAATACCTTAATTTACTTGATGTTTTACTTACAATCACATGCATGTATTGTTAAACGATCTTTGGATTTAAGCAATTCTTCCATCATTAAATTTGCTTATAATCTCATGTCCATTTAAATACATCTTTAAAGATTGGTAAGCAAATCAAGGATAAAATCAGATCTGTTTTATAGCTGATTACTTCATGGTTTAATCAGATCTCACAATCTTCATACTTGCCTTTACATGCAATTATAACATGGATCATTTTACTTGATTGATGAAATCTATTTGATGGTATATTCACATGTTCTTTGATTTCATGTTATGTTCCAATTTCATGCTATCTTTTGGTTTATGCGAGTAAATCATTGAGTGACAATAATCTTAGTGGTTTGTGCTGGATCATATTGTGCATGCATTATTGTTCTTACAACTTAAATGCCACTCAAAACACTTTAACAGTTTAACTCACTAACCTAAATCTGTTCACAATCTTTCACAAGTAATCTAAGGAATCTCCAAATCACTTAATCAATTAAACAAACCTTAGATACTTTAGTGAATCTCCCTATAGTGTAGGATTACCTTTCCTCGCTAAAAGAAAAATGAAACTTTACTTAGATGATTGTTGTAAAGTTTCCATAGTTGCACTTGGCTAGAACCTGTTAGAAGAATTTTCTTTAGGGTGCTAGTTTTTGTGTGTACAGTACACATCATAAAAATTTTATGTTTGCAACATTTCGCACTTATGCAATATTCTTCAATTAAAGATGTGTGAGTTTCAGTGCACTCTAATACAATATCTATGTTTTCGCATCCACTAGCTCATTATTAGGGTTTTCAAATGTATCTGAATTGAAATGCATACCTGCACCGGAGTAAGAACAGCAATACGAGATGCCATGGCCCATCGCAACTCACGTATGTCACGCATTCTCTTCCATTCTGTCAATCCTGAAGCACAGCATCTAGAGTTCAAGTCGATCTCTTGTTTCGACCAAGCTCTTCTTACCCCATCCTTCTCAACTGGTCCAACCTGCACACCATCCTTGTTAACAAATAACCATTCCTTGGGTGGCTCCATAAAGGCAGTGGCAGCAATTAAATTGGATTGCAAAGGAATTGATGTCCTCTCAGATGCCTCGTGACTTGTTGTGAGAAGATCTACAGCTAATGCACAACCTCCAACTGAGACACATGCCTCCACATTTGCCGGAACCTTCATTAGTACCTGTGCCCCATGAAGATGGTGTCAGTAAGAACACAAAACTAGAAATGCCACCATTCTTAATCCACACGGAAGTTAGAACCTGATATTTTTGCATCTAAGAGAAATGAAATTAACACAAAATTAGATATGATCACACGCTACCAAACTCGGTAACATACATCAAAGTAACTTTTTCAGATGGGAAACCTTTAACACAGTATTAGTAATTCCATGAAGCCAGTTAATGTTACTTTGATGAAAACTTTTACAGATTTCCATGGTAGCTTTTGGAAGAAAATTAGACTTTTTCTCTGGAAATATCTGGTTAGCTCAACTATCACAAGCATTAACAAAGATCCTGGATAGACAATATCTAGGAAAACTTGAAAGAGAACAATTGACCAGACCAAGTCAAAGGAGCTTACTTATTTCAAAAAGTAACCATACATGAGTTGCAATAACAGCAATTACCTGTAGGAACATAATTAATGCCCTAACAGGTAAAGTATTTTGACAGCATTCATCAAGTGTATAAAGACAGCAGAGATGAAATTTAAACCTTTTTAACTAAATCATTGTAGTGACCATTGAAAGAAAAGAACAACAAATCCCTTAATGTTAAGAACCTGCCAATAAAACTAATCGAACTAGATGCCACAGAAACAAACATATTGAATACAATACACAGCATAGTGTAAAAAATCGCTGAACAATCGGCGATGTCCCGAAAAATTGTGATTTTTTCTAGCTCCTGATTTTTCGGCCCGAAAAAATCACGATTTTTCAAAAAACCGGGAAAAATCGGGAAAAATCGGGAAAGATCAGGAAAAATCAGAAAAAATCTGTAAGCAAATTTTGACCCTATTAAAGTACAAATTTTGCGTTTTTAATGCTTGTCACAGTTTGCCGATTTTTTTGACGATGTTGCCGAGAAGATGTTTCCTGGAATCTGGACCCTCACCGATTTTTTGCCGATGCCGATTTTTTCCATTATGATACACAGTTACAACCATAGGGAAGAAATTCCTGGACAGTAGTTAGTATAAATTCAACTCAATATGCAAGCAGACAGTGGAATGCTACCTTCAAGAGTAACAACAGACGGTGTCTAAGTGCTCTGTCATTTGTTCTATCAAGTAACACAGTAATATGTGCAGTGCCATCAAAAGGACCTATTGCTTGATAATGCTGCTCATAAACAATTGTCATTGCCCTTGCACAAAGTTCCCTAACAGATGAACCTCCACCCCCACCAAAACCATCCAACCTTCCCATATCACACCAGTCATCTGATGCACCCAACACATCCGGAGCAGCACCTTCAACAGTCAGTCCTACATCTGCATCACAGAGAAACCTGTGATATAGTGCTCTGAAGAAAGCAACTGGATCTCTGAGAGGAAAGTCCTGAGCCCTGCCTCCAGCTCCACTATCAAGCAAAAGACGTAGGTAATACTGTCCAACACATACTTCTTTCGACAAACTAGGATATCGAACAGAAAATTCCGTATAATTCCAAGATAATTGAATTGCAGTCTCCTGGCCCATGCTCTCCTCATCTGTGTGACCTCCAAGACCAAGAACATCCTCGGTGCGTGCTTTCTCAACATCTAAATTATGAACTTCTGCCTGAAGAGCCTCCCTAAGCTCCTGTCTCGTCCGCTCATTCCATATCAGATCTGCACGATTGTGATCAAGACTAAATTCCCTCCAAAATTCAGGCCAGTTACAAAGAAGTCTGCCAGAGCCTACAGGTGTATTTTCTACAACCACTTGTGCTGGTGCAGGAAAAGTCGATTGTGAAGAAATCCCTGCATTGGCATCATATTCAACTGAGTCTGAAGTACCTGAATTCCACAAATGTGATGATACAGGAAAAGAAGACCCTCTGAAAGGTGCAGAGGCTGGAGCATCATCACAACCTGTATTTCCTGCAGAAGAAACTGCATTGACTATAGGCACACCAGAGATTCCAGCAGAATAAGTTGAACCCTGTCCCACCTGTGGGTTTCCATTTGAGTGTAGGAAGCCATCTGCAGCCCATGATACAGCACCAAGAATTTGTTTAGACGGTTCATAAGAAGAAACATCTTCTACCTTGTTAGATGTTGGATTGTAATCACTAGCACTTTTCACCCTTGCAATACGACCTTTTCTACGCTGAAGAATACGCCTCTGCCTACGTTTAGAAGAAGTTACTGCCTGGTTAAATTGTACCTGCCCATCATCATTATCATCCTCAGCTGGACGTGTATGTAGATATGCAACAAGCCCCGGAGGAAGCATTCGTGACAGTAGATCCAAGGCAGGCTGATAGGAATCTGCCCACAAAGCTACAAGCTGCCGACTAACTTCACGACGCTCACCAACAGAAAGAAAAAATGCATGTACCAGATGTCGCAGTAAAGCACCATCACGTAATGCAGCATCACGCATTGACTCAGCAGCAATAGCATCCTCCTCTGCAATTGTACGCATGATCACTGCCACAGTTTCTCTTACACTTTCTGCAGGATGCCCAAACAATGCAAACAATCGGCGCCGCAAGCCAGCTACTTGACGCAACATTTCCACAAAAGTAGCAAGCTGTGTTGTCTCACCCAGAGGTTCACATAGCATTGCCTCAAGAACTTCCACCACTGCCATTGATAGCAAAGGTGATACTGAGACTGGCTTGAGTCTGTTGACAAGGATAGTTACATAATTTTGATGGCCAAATAGCACTGATTTTGTGTGCATGGAAGTAGCATGATGCTCACCCTTGGAATCCAGTTGCAAATTCGTTTCTCCATGACCACCTCCGATAAGCATGGCCACCAGCCCAGCTGCTTCTGCTGCTACTCCTTCTGAACCACTTCTCAGCAAACCCATTATTCTAAGTACAGCAGCAGGAATTGACAGAACAGCTGAAGCTGCACTAACTGATGTCAGCAAGCGACGTAAGCATGCAATAAAACCCATAAGAGTTGCAGATGCTTTAGGAGAAGGAGGTGGTGGCGGTGGTGATTCTGGAGGTAAGTTTGGGGGCGCTGGAAGCATCGTCATCAAGGCCATTAATGCCACCTCTGGGACTTCTGTATTAGGCAGGACTCCACTATAAGGAATGCAAGCATTAAATTCTCTGACTCTGCGCCACAGCTTCGCTCTTGAACCAGGAATAGATCCGCCTTCAGCTACAGCATCTTTGGCTGCAGCTGCCAGATGTTTCAGATGCATAGCCTCACCTTCAACATCTGCAAAAAGACGCTGTGCTGCACTTGCAACTTGTTGAGGTTGTGGAGAAATTCTTCCAAAGGGAGGATTAAGACCATGGCCAGGCATAGTCAATCTTGGCAAAATGGGAATGGGGCACTGTCTCTGCACATAGTTAATGAAATGGAAATAGTTTTAGTATTTCCTTCACAAGATTTAAAATAAAACATTTTATGACTCACACGCAACATCCCAATCATGTTTTCCAAATCAAATATGTAACCATGAATGATGAATGACAAATAAAAAGAAAACAACAATGGCGTGTACAATTTGACCAATTGCTGCACTTCTTGCAAAATTCATCTCAAAATTGTTCAGAACAAGGGTATACAGACAACAGGATTCTTTCCATGAAACTAAATCACTGCAATCCAAACAGTGATCTAAGATTAAATATGAATAGTGAAAAGAATAGATCCACCTACTTCTGTTTGCAGAACATCTCGAACTGCTGCAAGCAAGTTGTCACGGGAAGTACTTGCATAGACCTGAACATGCCAAGCCATAAAAATCAAAATGCTTGAATTGTAAAGTGCCGTTGGAAAATTAAAAGTTGAATTATGTTTATTTGTACTTACATGAATTGGACATCCATCATTGAATTCAATAGCAAACATTTGTGGCTCCTCAGCAAAGCGAACAAGGGCACCCACAGCAGACAATGGGCGAACAATGACTGCCTACATCCAACAAAAACAAGGGCTGGTAAACATTCTTTTAAAAATAAGTGCTGAGAAAACCTATCAAAATTATGCACATATACTTGTAAGTTCTATGCAAATCCTTTAAAAGTTTAAACTTATTGTATTAAGCAGAGCATATTTCTTGCAACAAAAATGTTAGGAATCAGGATTATCATTTTAGATTGTGTCTTTAGTTTGCACATTTCTTGATTTGTAACTATTGTATTTCACCAGTTTTTCTGTTCGAGAACAAATTATCAGCACATCTGATTTCAAATGGCTCAGAAATTTTGCCTATGCTAATTTCATAATTGTATTATTCAATGTTTTGTGCTGCTTTGAGTTGGTCATGACTCCTGAAACTTAGTATTCCAAAACACTTGAGATCCAAACAATAGTAGAAGCCGAGGCTTGCACCTTTCTAGCAAAAGTTAAGTGAATAATTCAAAATCCAATTCAATTAATTTGATTTGATTGCCAGAAAGACCATCCTATAAACTGAACAATAGTATAAAGTGCAGTCACTCGAGACATGCTGCCCAAAACATCATGCAGATGCTAACCTCATAATTGTCTGGTCGGCGTTCAACTAGTGACATTTTCGTCAGTATAAGTTGCCTAGATATAGCATCACCCCTCTCACCTAGCCCACCTTTGGGCCCAACACCCAAGGTTAATCCCAGAGTGTTACCAGTTCCATGAGCAGCAGATCGTAGCCTTGTCACAGACCATTCCCCCAATGGAGTTTCTTCTGCACCAACTGCAACCTTGGCTACTCACAAAGACCAATATAAATATGGATTAGACAATAGAGACATCCTGTTTGGAAATTTATGAAGATAAAAAAAAGAAATTGAAAATATGAGGGAGCCCAATCTTAAATCAAAATATGCCACAATTACCAAGTAATATTAAATATTCACTGTGATCATTGTCAAATTAATGCACATTCCGCATGCCTTCCAAAGATTTGCATAAAACTTTCAGAAGACAAAACGTAAGAGTCTATCAAATCCACAACAGAAGAAAACATTACATCAAATGCACCTATTTGTAATTTGATACTTATTAATTTCTTGTATCTGATTAGTGATTTGTAACTTTTAGTTTTCCCACATTCTATATTGCCCATGGGCCATTAGTAAGGCATGCTACTGAGAATTGCAAGAGTAAATGTTTATAATTGTTATATCTCAGGATTTTTGTTAATGTCAACTGTAATGTTATGTTATGTATTAACTTAAGTCATTAATTAAAAACTTATTTATTAGACATTATGTAACCATAACATACCTATTACCAACCTCTCTCCTATGTATTTTGAAATTTTCATTCTTTGCTCAAAGAGCCTGAGGGCTCCATATAGAAGAACAGTTGGAGGCAATCAGGTTGTTCCTAAGGATTGTTGATCAGGATATGAATGTTGGTCTGGAAGCAGCTGTGTCCAAAGAGGAGTTGAAAAGTGTATTGCACTCTTTCAAAAACTCAAAGAGCCCTGAGCCTGATGGATGGATGGTAGAACTTAGAAGTCTATCTAGGCTTTTATGAACTTCTGGAGGACGACCTGTTAAAGGCAATTGAAGAAGCTCACATCTCTGGTAAAGTCCCGGGGGAAACCAATTCTACTTTCCTTTCCTTAATTCCTAGAAATAACAAGCCCGAAACCCTTGAGGACTTTAAACCCATTTCAATGTGCAATCTTCTTTATAAAATTATATCGAAGATTATTGCTAACAGGATTAAGAGACTGTCATCTATTGTGAAATCGGAGGAACAGTTTGGTTTTAGTCATAACAGGAAAATTCATGATGTGGTCAGTTCTGCACAAGAGGGCTTTCATACAATCAAACAAAATAAAATTTCAGCAGTAGCTATGAAGGTAGACATCTCCAAGGCTTATGATAAGGTAAATTGGCTGTTTATCAGATTGGTGCTGCTACAAATTGGACTGACTCTGTCTGTTGTTAATTGGATCATGTGATGCATTTCTTCCACTTCCTTTGCTATATTAATAAATGGCTCTCCTTCACATTTTTTCAAAGCAAGGGTCTTAGGAAAAGTTGTCCCTTGTCTCCCTTTCTATTCTTGTTAATTGCAGAAGGGATTTGTAGGTTAATTGCAGCTGCCAAAATGGAAGGTATCCTCCTCGAAGGCATTAATGTGACATCCAATATAAAACTCTCCCATCTGCTGTTTGTAGATGACATTCTTCTTTTTGGAGAATGCACCTCAAGGAAATGTAGAATGTTCAAAGGTATCCTGGAAACTTACTGCTTTGCTACTGGTATGGACATCGATCTTCAAAAGTATCAGATCCTCTTTTATGGTCTCACTGATGAAGTTGAAGCTCAAGTCATTAATCTGTTTCCTCTTTCTTCTGGTTGTTTGTAAAATGGCTTGAAATATCTGGGCTTCCACTTGAAGCCAAATGATTATAGGTATGTTGATTGGCTATGGCTTTACAAAAAAATTGAAGCATGTATCTCTTGTTGGTGTGATCACTGGTTATAGAGTGGTGGAAAACTTGTCTTAGTCAAAACAGTTCTGGAAAGCATCCTGGTTTATTGGCTTTCAATTGCTCACATTCTGAAAGGAATCCTTGATAAAGTGAGGAAAAAATGTTTTAGCTTTCTCTGCACTGGGAGGAAGAAAAAATAGGGTATTCCTTTAGTTAAGTGGTCTATTTTAACCCGATCAAGGGATCAAGGAGGATGGGGGGTTAAAAAACATATTTCTGTTTGGACAGGCATTGAGGGCAAAAAGACTTTGGAGACTTCTGTTTAATGATGGTTTTTGGGCCAAGATTATGAAAGGTAAATACTTCCAGGATGTTTAAGTAGAAGATTGGATTAGATCTGAACACAAGTCAGTTAAGGGAGCTTCCAATGTATGGAACTGTTTGACAAAATCATTTCCAGCTGTTGGAAAGTGGGTAGCCTGGAATATTGGATCCATCAGTTGGTTGCATCGGACATTACAAGCTCTCCAAAGGCCTGAAAGAAACTCTTCATAACCATGGTTACACCAGGTTTAGGGATGTTGCAGTTCAAGGAATTCGTGGGAATTGTTTCCAGTTGTGGAAATCGATGGATGATCTTAATCTACAGGGGAATGGAATCAATACATTGGGTTACTCTCTCATGGTGCTATCTATCTTCAAGACCATGAGGATGAACTTGTTTGGACTTGGAACAAAGCTACAAATGTGAATGCTGCTAAACTGGGATACGATGCTTTATCTTCAACAGTGCAGAACAGGGAGCAGAACTGGTGGTGGAAAATGATATGCTAGCTGGAATGCCAATTGAAAATTAAAAAATTTGTTTGGTTAGCTATGTCCAATCAAATCCTGACCTGGGACAGTGACCAGAAAAGGAACTGGCACAGCCTAAACAGATGCATCCTTTGTAAACTTGAAGCAGAAACTGTTGATCATTTGTTTGTAGTTTGTTCTTTTTCCAAGATGTTTGTAGTTTGTTCTTGATCAACTCGAAACTTTTGACGGAATGGTGCAATGATAGTTGTAGCATTACAAATCTGGCTCTGACCCCTTTTGCTTGACAGGATTTTGGAAACTAAATCTAGATTCCAGAGAACACAACATCAGAGCAGATGCACTATCAAAGGAAGCATTATTACTAGCTGAGGGGACCCTAGCTATTCAAGAACAGAAGGGACCTGAGCTGCTGACAGTGGAATTACAATTGCTTATATAATCTTGAATTATTTCTGTTTGGTTAGTTGAACTATCATATAGAGTGAACTAAGAATACCAAGTTGATTTTGAAGACTGATATTGTAATGTCCTCTTCTAACTAAGCATCTGAGAGTGGACTGAGACACCCGTTAACCTATTTAATTCCCATAGGTTCGAGCAGGTATCAATGAAAAAGGGAATTGACTGAGGACTATTAATACTGAGAGCAGAAAAGAACATTTCTTCAGTATTATTAAGTCATCAGTATATTAAAGAAGGCCATCGGAGCAAATACCAAAAAGCATGCAGAGCATGCGGGCCTTGTCGTTGAATTATAACATGTGCATGAAATTATTTAAAAATCGCAGACTGTAATAGAAATAGAACTTGAAAAGTAAACAGCAGTAAAACAAGTACAGTAGTCAATCAAGCATCACACAATTGAACACATGATTTTTCACGGAGAAACCTTTAAAAGACAAAAACCCTCTAAATGAGATGACTGAGTTTGTAGATGAAAGAAGAAATTTTGATCTCAGAATTCTGAGATGAATGTACATTTTCCAAAGACCCGAAAGCCCTAGCAAGCTGTTGTTACCACCATATGCTGCCACGTGGAGAGTGAGTTAATGTTGCATCCTGTAGCAGCCTGCTGCTTCAAACCCTAACCACCTGTGACCATGAACCAGCTGCCCGAATTTGTTTGACTGCTGCCCAAACCTGTTTGACTGCTGCCCAACTGTTGACTGCTTCCCGAATTCTGTTAGGGCTGCCCGAATTCTTTTAGGATACTGCCTCAGTTGACGGAGACCAGCAGCAAGGGTTGGGGCAGCCTTTGCTGCTGCCCTAGACTCCCACCGAGAGCAACAGCGAAGGGTATGTTGCTGCCCTAGGTCAACACCCTGAGCACAAACGAGGAAGGGAGCAGTGGCTGCAACTGCCCGTGAACACCAGCAAAGGAGCTGTAGCAACCCATGAACACCAGCAAAGGAGCTGTAGCAGCCCGTGACCACTATTGTAGACTGTAACCTGCGGAAGGAGAAGCCCTAGTGAGCTAGGCCGCCACACTAGAACAGAGAAAATAAAGAAAGAAAGAACCCAGCCACAAAAGTCTCCTCTCAATAGCAACGAATCATCTCAGTCAAGAATTTTCGTCAGTCCACGAAGGAGCAGTCAAGTGATGAGGTTGTGTATCAAATGAATTGCAGGTATGATTTATTTATAGGCTATCAAACATTTGAGTTGGTCCCACATTTTACGAGTTGACATTAGGGTTTAATTCTTTTTCATCTTTGACCTTTTGACTTTAATCTTTTTGTGGTACAAACGTCTTCTTGTGTTTTAACTTGGGTCACTAGGTCTTTTCTTTTGTTGGTCTCATGGACCAAGATTAGGGTTGGAAGGTCCTCCAAGTATTTTGTGGTCAAAGCAAGTGGTCTCAAGGGTCCTTCATGCTCACTCAAAGTACATCTTCATAAATAAGGAGAATTACTAAATGCTTTATCTTGATCTCCTTGTGCCACCAAGATCAGGTGCTAGGTCTCTCAACCAAGGGTAGCTAGTCCCTGGAGAAATTCTCTAGCCTATAGATCAAGGAGAGGAGTGCATCACATGCCCAGACCCGGTCTAGGGCTTATGGTGATGGCCTGGTACTTGATAAGTGACCAAGCGCCTCCATTCTCCGGAGAATGGCCCTCAGCTCTAGGTTGAGTCCCTAGTCCCAAACTAGGTTAAATTCCCGGTAACTGACCAGGTGCCTCCATTCAGCGAATGGCCCTCAGCTCTAGGCTGAGACCCCTAGTCCCAGACTGAGTCAATTTCCTGGTAACTGACCAGATGCCTCCATTCTCCTAGAGAATGGCCCTCAGCCCCAGGTTGAGTCCCCCAATCCCAGAGTGGTTCAAATTCCTGGTAACTGACCAGGTGCCTCCATTCAAAGAATGACCCTCAGCCCCAGGCTAAGTCCCCCAGTCCCGGACTAGTCAAATTCCTGGTAACTGACCAAGTGCCTCCATTCTCCTAGATACTGGCTCTCAATGTGCTTAGGAAAAATCAACACTTATTTCATCTTGCATGCGACACTAGGCAATTAAATTGCATGCATGCAAAAGTTAAATCATGCAAACCCTAAAAGTTATAAAAGAAGACAAGTCGAACCAAAAAGGTATCTATTGTTATTATTCACTTTTGAGATTGGTTTCGAGAGCAACAGCAGCAGTAGTCACAGCAGCAAGTTGGGGTTGAGGACATGGGCCATCAACTAACAAGTGTTTTTGGCAGCGAAATCTATCTGCCCTAATCACTTATCGAAGAGATCATTCAGATCTATCATCTGCACTTCAAGTTATTCATTGATCATCAGAGATCTAGCACACAGAGTAGAGATTACCACACAGGGCCACGTCTTACTGCTAGGGACGAGTTGGAGACACCAAGAACAATTCGCTTTGATCCAAAGACTCATCATTTCTTCTGCATGTCACTACCATTCTCCTCAGAAGGGTCATACTACTATACTGGGTGATCATCAGGTTGTCTCTTGCACATCTGGAGAAGATACCAGCAGAAACGTAGAGGGGAAGGGGTGTCATCCATCCAGAGGAAAACAATTCGCTAGTGTCCAAGAAGGACTTCAAAGTGTTGCATTTGTCCACCAAAATCTTCAAAGAAATCATACTACATCACCTAAAAAGTCTTAGCATCATCCTCCAAGTATTGAAGCATCTACAAAAGGATTATCATCCAGAGAGGGATGTTTTTCCTTGCATGGGCGTCAACCACTGAAGAAGCAACACATTTTCACCTTGTCTCTTATTGCATGGCATGCATGCTTGTTCCAAATTGCTCAAGTACTCTAGTTATTAATATCAGTATGTCTCTGCAGTTAATTTCATTGTGAATTCAAGATTATTAGTATTTGGGGTTTGTGAACACTCTTAATATTGCATGCAAATTGATTTTATCAAACTTAAAGCTACAACACCCTAAAACTATAAACCAAATCCATAAACCGTATCAATATAAAGAATAAAATATCAGTTGGGAATTACATATATTGTGTGAGATAAGAAGAATTTTGTGAGATCAGAAGAAAAAATCATCAACAAATAATAGAATGGCAACAGAATCCCAAATCTTGTGCAGCATGATCACCATGTAGAAATCATTGAGGTGAAGGGAGGTCAAGAACCAAATTCATCTAAGATGATCAAGTACAAAACAGTTTTGTTGGCATGTATATGCTTTGAAAATAAGTGATGAGAACCCTCTCAATGTGGCTCCAAACTATCTGGCTCAAACATAGGCCCCAACCCCACCTCCATAAAGAATAGAAGAGGTCATTAAAATGTGTAAGAGGCAAATCTTAGCCCAAATGTCTTAGAAATGGAGCCGAAAACAATGTCAATCTAAGGTTGTTAGTTTTGTGTATCATTTAATAAACCTTTCCTCACTGCATATTGTTAAAATTTTAGGGTTAGGATAGTTTTAACATAAGAAAAAGACTTTCATGCATGAACAGAAATATAAAGAATGATCCCGAATAGTACTGCTCCAATCAATTTAAACTACAATAAAATCACACATAATTTTAATCTCTTTCAACTTTAACACTCCATTGGTCACTGTGCTAAAGTTGGTCCTAGAGGTGATTCATCAAATGCCATGTACAATAACAAAATGATAAAATAATGTGCAGGAGATATCAGCAATAAAGAATCATAAACAATATTTTGAATCATCCTTATACTCGGATACTTTTAGGTTTGATCTTGTCATCGAAGGGACAAGTCAAGTGGGTAAACAAATGACGTACCTTGAGAGAGAGAGGGTTAAAGCAGACAGAAACAAACTTCAGATTCTTAGTCAATAGGAAGAGAAACTTCAATCAAATGCATAGGATTTAGCAGCTCAGTCATACCAAGTAAAGTCACGCTATGCAGAGATACACAATCATACGAAACAGTGACACAGTCAAAAGATAAAATTCACGCCAGTTAGTGACACATAGTCATGCTGAGTAATGAAAAACCATTCACGCCAAGTAGTGACAAAACAGTCACGCTGCAAGAGAGAGCAGTCATCATACTAAGTAGTGACAAAAACAGTCACGCTGCAAGGGAGAGCAGTCATCACACTGAGTAGTGACAAAAACAATCACGCTACAAGGGAGAGTAGTCACGCTGTAGGTAGAGAGGTGGTCACGCTAGGGCAGAGACACAGTCGCACTAAGGTAGAGACCATAGTCACAGTCACGAAGAACCCATAGTCACAGTTACACTGAAGGAGTGTGGTGGTCACACTAGGGTAGAGACACGGGGTCACTCTGGTGCAGCACCACACAGTTACATTGCGTGGAGCAAGGGAAGAAGCGCAGTCACACTAAGGCTGAGAAATGCAGTCATGCAAAGCAGAGGATGCAGTCACGTTGGGAACGCGTGGAGCAGCAGAGGAGAACCCGGTCACACTGAGTAGGCACCGTTTACATGGAGCAGCAAAGGAGAACCCGATTGCGTTGAGCAGGGAACGTTACGTGGAGTAGCATAGGAGAATCTAGTCACGTTGAGTCACATTGCGTGAGAGAACACAGTCATGCTAGCGGAGGTTAGACAGTCATGAAAACAGTAGGAGATACGATTTCTTCTTGGATGATGAAATTTAAGGATAACCTTTTCTATTTATAAGGGTTATGGGTGGTAAGCAATACAACATAAAATGCATTAGGTTGACTTAGGATAGGTACCAAGTGGTCCATTAATGTAAATTAACAACCATAAAAAATAAATAAATGGTGTAATAATAAAAGTGGTCAAAAGGTAAAACAATAAATGGTGCAATGGTTTTATAATAAAACCATAAAGTAAATGGTCCAATGGTTTTATAATAAAACCATAAACAATAAATGGTCCAATGGTCTTTTAATAAAACCATAAAGTAAATGCACTTAGGATAGTGTACCAAAAAATAAAACCCATAAGGTAAGAGTCATCATAACCAAGGTACACACAATAAGAGTTCTAGGACCAAGTAAGATAAAGGACCATGAGTCAACCAAAGAGGTCACAAGAAGACAACCCACATACCCACAAGATCAAGGTGGATAAACAACTCCTTTTACCTATATAAACAACAAGACCAAGGACTTTAATCTTTTCTCTCTCTCAAGATACATTGTTTCATATATTTTATCATCACTGTATAAGAGGAAGATCCAAACTGGATGGTACGATCCTTTGGTCCTCAATATTGCTCCTAAGGGTTAGGTGCTAGTGACATCATCAAGGGGTGGCCAGTCCCTTGAGAAACAACCTAGCAATAACCAAATAGGAGAGAGGACATCATCTTGGTCGACTTGACCAAGATTCACCTGGTTAACTGACCAAGGGTGCTCCTGCAGGAACTGCTTGGTCCCATGACAAGAACCTTCCTGGTCCCAAACCAAGAAGACTCTGTCTCAACCTGCAAAATCTTCTTGGACCTTGTGTCCAAAAAACTATCTGGTCCCACACTAAAATACCCTAGAGACATATAGGGGCCCTAACCACATGTTAGGGACTTTGCCATGGCATCAACCTGCTTGGTCCTACACCAAGAACCCCAAGAGGCTACCGGGGGCCCTAGGGTACCTTCTAGGGTCTTACTCTGCCCTAGTTAACTAACAAGGGTACCATCCTCCCTGAGAATGGGTCTCGCAGCTACACTAACTTTAACACATATGTGTTGAAGAATTAACAAATCTGTTAATGAGCAATCAGGGTTCTCTGTGTATACCCAGTCATGGAGAACTAATGTAAATGGCGAATGCAAGGAATGGTCGTGTAACCAAAGTCGCTATGAATATGATTCTTGTAAGTTGAATATGCCCTTGAGACCGGTGAATAATTTCATGGGTTTATTGTTGATATTGATTAAGTTCCTAGATTGAACGAATGTGTATGATTCCCTGTAAGTTGAATGTGCTTTTGAGATTAAAACCTACTAGCTTGATGCATTTGAGGAACAGTCAAATAGGACATATGGTGTCATTACTGAGATTGCTCAAGTCAGATTTGAAGCCATCGGGTTCGCCTTGCTATCGGGTTTTCCTGGTTCATTGAATAACTGGGGTTGAGAACTACTAAATCTTTATGTTAAATGAATTAGGGTGTTTTGGTACCAGAGTATAAGTGATTTTACCAGACTTCTGGTTCTTGGAATCACTTGACGGCATCAAGAACAAGAAATTAACTGTTGCAGAAATGGCGCATCTCCTATATACCATCAACTGGAGGCAGGGTGAATGCGTTTTAGGGGTGAGAAATTGAGCCCAGGGATGCTTTTGTGGACGTCCAGTTTTCTTAATGAGAGAACCAAAATTTCTGTGTTGAAGAGTGGCATGTTCATGTCACGGTTTGGGATTCATAACCCAATCAAAGTTTCAAGCAAACTGACTGGTGAGTAGATCTGGTGACGTTTACTTCCTGTCGTTACAGTTCCAGCATTGGAAGGCGTCTTATTGGTTGATGCATACAAGTCGAGGTAGCATGAAGAGTTGGTACGCTCCATGTGACGTTTTAGATATCGTTCATTTCTCTTCGAAAATCAATGATTTAGGAACAATTTGGGTTGAGAATGAATCCGAGCATCTGCTAAAAGGAAGAAGAACGCATGGAGGTCAACAATCTGAATGTTGAAGAAGTGTGAATTGTGTGAGATCCTAGCATCAATTGAAATCAGTGTTCCACCAAGTTTTCGGGACGAGGGGGCGTGGGAGCGAGGAAACGCACATTGGGGACGTGTAGAGACACCCCAAAATTTTGGGGTATTTTGGGGGATAGGGGGGCGGGGAGGCATCAGGGTACCTAACATAGGGGGGTCGATCTCTGAAATTATAAAAAAAGAAAAAAAAAATTAATAAAAATATGAACCCCAACATATAAACATATCAATTCCTCATCCCATCACCATTTGCATACTAGCGTGCTTATGTTCCCGAAGACTTTAGTGTAATTTAATGTAATCGTTATAGCCAAGCATATCATATCGATGTTTGTTTCTTTTTATTTGTTTCTATTTCGTTTTNCATTTCCTTTTTAAGTAAAAAAATTTAAAAAATCGAGGGCAGTGGGGGCCTCTCTGAAAGAAGGCACTGTGCAGCAGCGGAAACTAGGGCTTCCTTGTTTAAGGTCTTCTGTCCACAGATCATCAAGAAAAGATGGCTAGGCTAACTCGTCTCAGTAGGGCACATCTTTTGGTTGAAGCAGTTTCAGATTTGAAGAAGTTTCAATTTTGACCCTGTCACTAGCGTCAGAAGAAACTAGGGCATCAAGTTTTGGAGGCTTCCCACCTCAATATTCAGGAAAGGACCCTGTTGAGCAACTTGCCTCAAGGAGGCACATCTTTCTGTCAAAACAGAATCCCCAAACTCCAAGTTTGAAAAATTAGGGTTTCTCTGACAAACCTTAGGTCAGCCAGCTCCAGAACCAGGTCGAACACCTCAAATCGATAAGATCTAAATCTTTGTTATTTCCATTTGAGGTTCTCATTTGAAAAAGAGGATTCACCATACGCAGCTTGAGGACAAGCTTGGAGGGGTTGATAACTTCCGAGCATGGACGTACAGAATCTCCCTGATCCTTGAAGAAAATGATTTGGATCAATACATCGATGGGGAAGTTCCAGAATAAGAGGGAGATGAGGCTAAGGCTACTCATAAGAAGAACTTGGTTAAATCCAAGAGAATCATTGCAGATTCAATCAAGGATCACCTCATCCCCCATGTGTCATCATACAAGACACCGAAGGAAGTATTTGATGCTTTGACAAAGATGTTCGAAGGAAAGAACATCAACCGGAAGATGACTGTGAGGAACTAGTTGAAGAATGTGAAGAATCAGAACTCAGAGACTATACAGTCTTACTTCACAAGGGTTGCTCAAATCAAAGACCAACTTGAAGTAGTTGAAAAGAATGTCGAAGAAGGAGAAATTGTGATGACTACCTTGAATGGTCTCCCTAGATCATGGGACTCATTCATTCAAGGAAGTTGATCTATTTCAGCCGACTCCAAGAAAAATGCACACAAGAAGAAGCTCGACTCGTAACAAGAGAAGAGAAGATGGGAGCAACTGAAGATCAAGCTTTCACAGTTCACACCAAGAAGAACTACAAGAAGAAGGAGAAGTAAGAGAACCCTCATCACAACAAGAAGAATGACAAGAAACAAAAGAAGATCAAGAGCAATCCTTCCAATGTTCGATGCTATACTTGTGATGAAAAGGGACACTTTGCAAGAGACTGTCCCATCAAGAAAAGGAGACACCATGCTCATGTTGCCGAAGAAAATGAACCAACAAACAAAAGATTCAGAAGAAAGAAGGATGATTCAGATGAAGAGTATGTGCTAACCTCAACACTTACGGGCATTATCTCACATGAAGAGCAGTGATTGGCTTGTGGATAGTGGAGCATCTAAACACATGACGGGTTACAAAGAATCATTCAATAACATGTCTGAGCATGAGTCACCTCACAAGGTGAAACTTGGGGATGATTATCAACACCCCATAAAAGGGAGTGGAGTAGCTTCATACAAACTAGACTCCGGGAAATCTTTAAAGTTAAAGGATGTGCTATATGTTCCAAGATTGAAGAAGAATATTCTCTCCATCTCTGCACTGGATGCAAAGGGAATGAGAGTTGCATTTGTCGATGGCCAAGTCTTGGTGTGTCCTAAAGGAAAGACAATAGATGATGCAACAGCAATTGGAGAAGAAGATGGAGGCTTATACAAACTAAAGGGGCAGCCTAAACAAGCATTGGTTCATGAGTCAATAGAACCAAGTGAATTATGGCATCGAAGGCTTGCACATGTGCACTACAGAGCACTATTGATGGCAAGCAAAGCGGTCTCTAGAATTCAAGAGATCCAAGCAAAGCATGAAGGCAATTGCAAAGGATGTGCACAAGGAAAGAATGCAAAGAAGACATTTCCCAACAGTGAAAGCAAGGCTAAAGGAATAGTGGAGATAGTACACTCGAATGTATGCGGACCCATGTCTTCTAGCTCATTAAGCGGGTTTGTGTACTATGTTTCCTTTATAGATGATTTCTCACGTATGACTTGGATATATTTCTTGAAAGGGAAAAATGAAATATTCAGTAAGTTCAAGGAATATAAATCCTTGGTCGAGAACCAAACCGAAAAGAAGATCAAGACTCTACGATCAAATAATGACGGAGAATTCACCTCAAAAGAATTCAAGGAACTCTACGGAGAGTCTGGGAATAATTAAGAGGGAGTTCAGCACTCCATATAATCCTCAGCGGAATGGGGTTGCGAAACGAAAGAATCGAACCATAATGGAAGCAGCTAAAGCAATGCCACATGACTAAGATCTTCCTATGCGCCTTTGGGCAAAAGCAGCAAGGACAACTGTGTATGTACAGAACCATACTTCTCATCGAGTACTTGATAACCCAACTCCAGAGGCTTTCTCAAGAGAGAAACCAAAAGTCAACCATCTTAGAATATTTGGTTGTCCAATGTACATACATATCCCAAATGAGAAAAGGACCAAGCTTGATCTTTCTGGGATGAAGGGTATATTCGTAGGATGCGGTGATACATCAAAGGCCTACCGAATATACTTCCCGTGATTCAAGAAGATCGACATCAGAAGAGAGGTAACCTTTGATGAAGACTCGACATACTTAAGCAATTTCAGAAGACCATGAAGATCATGACATGGCAGAACCACAAGAGCCGGTAAAGACACTTCTCAAGAAGCACTCCCACAAGAGGAAAACAGCATGGGCACGGGAGCTCATACAAGAAGCATTAAGGTATGGCGCTCTAGAAGGAATGCATAGAGAAAGGAAAAAACCAAAGCCTCACAACAGCTATGTGGCCCTACTGTGTGACATCGTTGACAAGGAACCTTCCACCTATGAAGAGGCTGCGGAAAAGAAAGAATGGAAGGATGCCATGATCGAGGAATATCAGTCGATCATGAAGAATGATGTCTGGGAGATAGATTCAAGACCAGAAAAGAAGTCCGTCGTGACTTCAAAGTGGATCTATAAGATCAAACATATTGTAGATAGCAGCATCGAGAAATACAAGGAAAGATTCGTAGCACGAGGCTTCTCACAAAAAGAAGGCATAGACTACGAAGAGACATTTTGCACACGTGGCGAGGTACACTTCCATTAGGACCATACTTGCATTAGCTGCAATTATGAAATGGAAGACACACCAGCTAGATGTCAAGACAACATTCTTGAATGGTGTAGTCGAGGAGGAAGTGTACGTGGAACAACCACTGGGATTTGAGACACATGACAAGAAAACTCGTGTGCAAATTGAAGAAGGCCTTGTATGGGTTGAAACAGGCACCGAGGACATGGTACAGCAGGATGGATAGCTTCCTAATGAGCCCAAGTTTACCAAGAGTAAAGCGGATTCCAACCTTTACTTCAAGGTTGAAGGCGAAAGACCAGTGATGCTACTGCTATTTGTCGATGACTTGTTTCTGACGGGCAAGGATGAACTCATTAAAGATGCAAGGAGGAGACTTGCCACAGAGTTCGAGATGAAAGACCTAGGGATGATGCACTACTTCTTAGGCATGGAGGTGTGATAGAGTGCAAATAGGATTTTCCTTGGTCAAGGAAAGTATACAATGGAGATTCTGAAGAGATTCAAAATGTTGGACTGTAAGGCAATAGCCACACCTATGGCATCAAACTTGAAGCTTCTGTATGATGCTTCATCAAAGTCGGTTGATGCCACAATGTATCGCCAGATGATTGGCTCATTGATGTATCTGACGAATACAAGACCAGACATATGCTTTGCTTTGAACACCTTGAGCCAATTCCTGACGGATTCGAGACATGTTCACCTGATAGCTACAAAGCATGTACTAAGGTACCTAAAAGGTACAATGGATTATGGGCTCAAGTATGATGCGAATCAAAAGATTAACCTACATGATTATGTTGATTCGGATTAGGCAGGTAGCACCACTGATAAGAAGCGCACTTCAGGTTGTTGCTTCAGTTTGGGATCTAGCATGATCTCCTGGTTTAGCAGAAAGTTGTCATGCGTGGCGTTGAGTATAGCTGAGGCAAAGTATGTTGTCGCTTACTTGGCTAGTTGCAAGGCAGTGTGGTTGCGGAAGCTACTATCTGATTTGTTTGATCTCCAGTTAGATGTGACTTGTATCTTCTGTGACAATCAAAATCGTGTGATGTGATGTAGTTAGGTTGCTCAAACGTAATCAGTCTTGTAGGTTGTCCTTGGATGTAATAAGTCATGGCGAAGCTCGCAGGTTATCCTTGGACGTAATCAGTCATGATATGGTTCTATGCTAGAAATAGCGAGAAACCAGAAGACGTAGATGCTTGATATCTCACATGGGAAATGAGACAGGTTGATCGGGCAGAAAAGACCCTGGTGTAGCAGGTTGCTCGAATGTAATCAGTCTTGTAGGTTTTCTGAGTGTAAATACAAGTCCTGGAGTGATACGCAAGTTACTCAGACGTAATCAGTCTTGAGACAGGTTATCCGAATGTAAAAATGAGCCCTGGCGTGGTACGCAGGTTATTCGGATGTAACAAGTCTTGTGGGTTGTCCGAGTGTAAAAAAGAGACCTAGTGTGTTACATAGGTTACTCGGATGTAATACACCCCAAAGGTTGTCTGAACGGAAACGATCCTGGAAGCAGGTTGTTCAGATGTAACAAGTCCTTGAGGTTGACTTGGAAAGTAAAAGCCCTGGTGTAGCAGGTTGTTCAGTTGCAATCAATCCTTACATATATATCTATATACGTGTGTGTTCCCATGTTGGAGATGATAAGGTCACAAGGCACTTGAGATGCACCTAGGTTGTTCTTCTATGCTGGTAGAATGTAGGTTGACCATGGAGAGACATAATGCACTTGGTGTGCTCCTAGGTGATTCTCGCATAGTGGATGTTGGAGGTTGTCCCTATGACGTGAAAGATCATGGCATACTACTATGGTGATAGAAAGTGGGTGGCATGCATCTGGGTTGTGCTTTGTGTGCCATATGTGTTTTGTTCTGTGCAAGGCAAAAGAGATGATCTAGATACGACGAGATAAAGGTAGGAGACGCAAGTTATTGTCGTGGCAATGTAAAGAAGGTCCTGGTCTGTCCCTACGCGATGGCTTACTCGTAGATGTGATGAAGACCTGGATGAGGACTAGGCCTACACCCGGCATGAAAAAAGGGTTGGCTCTATAGAAACTTCTGATGACAAATAGTACCTTTCGATGATCGATAAGAAGCTGATGATGGCAGCAGCTATTATGATGACTCTGTGATGATGACCGCACCAGATGTGTTGATGACTGTGGAAGAGAGAGAATACCTTCCTAGTTAAGAGGGAGTGTTGATGTGTCTGTAACTTCGATAGATATTCTGATGTATATTATCATTGTATGTTGTTGTACCCCTATTGGAGATGTGTTTGCCTCCTTTAGGGATGTCATTATTGTGTATAGACCTTGAGGTACAACCTTCGTTGTAAGGAGGGGCAATAATCCCTAGTGAAACATCATGTAATGTATTTTTGGAGTCTCTCTAGGAGAAGTCTGCCCTGTTAGGGTAAGAGGTCGGCCCCAGTCATGTAATAGGTCAATCACTTGATTAGTATAAATAGGGAGGCGCCCTCGCTCATTTAGACACACCTCACACTCACTCAATTTTGCATGAGAGAGAGAGAGAGGCAAGGAGGAGAGATAGATAGCTGCTGAAGACTTCTTATGACTGGGATTGTTCATCTTATGACACAGTCTTTGTGACTGTACTATTCTGAGCAAGTTTGCAGTGTTTTCTCCTTTATGGTTTCCTCGGTGAAAATTTGTGTCTTGTGTATCTGTTCTATCTTATGCATATTGTTGTACTTGTTATTCTTTCAGATAAAGATCCTAACTAAGCTAATAATATTTAAGAAAAACTAACATGAGTACAAAGGTCTATTGTTGCCCAATTATCTTTCCTTTCTTTCAGTTGTGTGTTAGTTTATATGCTCTATTTCCAGTTTCTGCAAGAATTTACAGCTTTGTTGTTTATGAGATTATTTCATTGTGTGTTGGCTTAGAATCTTTATGGAATTGATATCAGCAGAGAAAGGTTTACAGAGAGCCTAGCGCTCTACTTCATGACCATGTTGGATAGTATTAGTTTTGAAAGATTGCAAAAGATGTTTCAGATTTGCTCTGATTTCTAATTGTATCCTTCTAGAGTTCAATATCAGCAATATGAAAGTTGGCAGGGAGTCCAGCACTCCACTGATATAGCTATGTTGGACAATATTTGATTCTAGAATCTAGAGGATATTCATTATGTTTGAAGATTCCTTTTGATTTGCTCTAGTTGATAGTTTCTTCTGGAATCAGTATCAACAATCCAAAGGCTCACAGAGGATCTAGCATCCTGCTTACATAGCTATGTTGCAATAATATTGGTTCCAAAGGATTGTAGACTTTATTTGAAGAACTGTTCATATTTGCTTTTGTGTGCTAATAGCTTCTTTTGGGACTAACATCAGCAGTTCAAGGGTTCATAGAGAGTCTAAGCACTATGCTCATATAGCCATGTTGGATAATGTTTAATTTCAAAGGAAGTGTGATTGATGTGTGAAGATTTTATTTGACTGTAAGGGATCCCAGCTTTGTTGTTTTCAGATTTGGCTATTGAAGGATAGAGGTGTGGTTTAGATATATTTTGAAGCACTTTAAAATTCAATTCTGCATATATTTTGCCAAGCACTCCACAAGCTTACTAGCCCCCGGGTTGACAATTTATGTTCTCAAATTATACAATATAATTTGTCCAACACTCGACGCAGTCAAATTTAGTGGGAAAACTTTATTTTAAAGATTCCAAACCATTAGAGACAAAATATGCAAAGTCTACTCAAGTATATACCATGTAAGGGTGAATATATCAAAATGGCAACAAGTGCAATACATATCTGAATAATAATACATAATCAACGAGGCTCTAAATGGCCTGTAGTGTCCAAAAACAACATGCTATGCCTACAAGGCTACAAGATCAACATGGTCAACCATCAAAATCATTTCCTATAATGGGATCCTCTTCATCAATAGCACCCTGTGGCCCCCTTCTCTAAGCTCTAGCCATTGGCTCTACCTCAAATCTTGAAGTTGATCCTCCAAGGACATTAGTCAACACCCTACAATTTTGATGAAACTTCCTAATCCAAGCATTAAAATAGGGTAGAATTAGAAAAAGTTTCCCTTGCTTAATAAGTGATTTTGCTTGACTAAATAATGGGTACATTTTTAATAAGGCCGTGACAGAGGAGTTCAACAATCAGCACCACAAACATCAAGGTACATAGAGAAGTTGATGTGCTTGATTAAATGTCAATCCCTTACCCTCATACGTGATAGAATCTAGTGGAAACGTTGCAATTTTGAAATCCTAAAAACTGTTAAGTCTGTTGAATTTTGAATGGGATCTAAAATTCTACATTTTGCATAAGAACTCCGATGAGGTTGGAACCACTCAAACATCATGAAACAATTAATGTTAATGTTAAAAATTTAAGTAAAAGTGACGCTCTTTATCCTTCACTTTCATTTTCTAAGTGAGATTCTCCTTATCTTTGATCTTTTCCTTTCATTTTTTATCATTTTACTAAGAATTTAATATTACCATTACTACTAAACACCTCCAACATGCAGACACGCCTCCAGCAAGCAAAATATTGAAAAAAACTGTCAAAATCGGGCTTAAAAAAATTTCCTGGGCACGCACTTCAGAGAATCAGAACTTAAAATCATGAGTCGGAAAAAAACGCGAGTTTGACTTGCGTTGACAAAGTCAAACTTGGTCACCCAAACTGAATCCACTCATTTTGAGGGCAATCCAAGTCAAACTCATGATTTTCCAAGTTTTACATTGATCTTAAAAACTGGTCTCTGAATTTCCGTAAACCTATTCAAGAACAAACAAAGGGGGGTCCTAACATGTTAACCACGTATAGTAGTCTCTGAATTTCACTATATACAACCAAATAATTATTAATCTGTAAAAATAAAGATTAACATGGTACAGCCTCAAGTACTCACCCCTTTGCTTCAAAAAGTCTGAAGCACCAATTGACTGAGAGTTGTCTAAGGAAACCATTATTCCCACTAGTGATTTTGGAGTTTTCATCTGCAAGAACATCAGAAGGATTTTGACATGCAAGTCATCTAGAAACATTTTGGCTACAGGATAACGAAAATTCAATCACTTGGAACATACACTGAAGGGTGCATTTTATGTGATCCAGTCTTCCAGTAATTATAAATTCAACATATGCAACAATATCTAGTTAATCAACTGTACCAATTTTGATATAATTGCTGTGTTTGAGGCACCAGAAGCTGCCATAAAAGCTTTGCATTTTCTTCCATACATGGGACAAAGAACAAATCCCCCACCCTCTTCACCTTTCTTTCCATATGCATCAGATAAGACAATGATTCCAGGAGAATCCATGTCCCTGAAATCCAAACACCAACGCAGGTCTCTAGTTTTTGATTCCATGATTTCAATTCCTACAGGTGTTACTCTCATAATCTGCAAAAGTCCACATCCGAAAATCAACACAGAGATAACAATTAATACATATAAACTTGGATGCTCAAACATTTAAAGTCAGTTACATGGATTCAGTTATTTCATGTAGATTCCATAATTCATCAAAAGCTACCTGCATGATTATTATATGCATGTATGTCTGCATATATTTGTGTGCATGTGTGTATGTATATTTGCATATATTTGTGTGTATGTGCACATGCACATATCTGTATTTATGTACTTTGAAGTTACAAATCTCACAACAAAAAAGTTACAGAAGCAATTTTACAATGTAACTGAATGAAAAGCACCCAAGTTATTAGCATCTTTCTCAAGTTAACTAAATCACAGGCAATCTTTACAACTGAACCCAGACTATGCTGAGTACCAACCTATTAGGTCAACAACTCGAACACAAACTCTGACTAGATTTCAAAAACTATATTGCATCAAGAACTACTGCAAATAAAAAATAAGGAGCTTGCAGGAAAAAAATTATTCCATACAGAACTGTCTAATACTAATCATCAGCATTGACAAACAAACATAAAGGCATCCCTTATGTTAAACTAAATTTTCTGATTCATTTCCAAACAGAATCAACCATCCCATTGCCCACATACTCTGGACACAGCTGTGAAAATGGTTTGATAATTATTGCAAACTTCATCCAAAAACTCAAACACTCTACGTTGTAATCCGGATGAAGCCAAATCACCTAATAAAAACTAGTGATACCTTCTTGACAAAAAGAAATATAATTCCTTTCACAGAAAAGAGAAATTCTAACTTCTACGTGCCTTCAAGCCCAAAACTATTTGGCAGCTCTTTTACATCAAAAGAACTTTTGTTCAACTTAAAATCTTAATATTTTACACTCACATGCCTCATCTCTTGTTAGCCTATGATCAAATGTCACTAGTCTACGATCAAAGATGAACTTGTTATTAAGTATTGTGGCAAATTATCAGTTAATATAAATATGCACGATGGGTAAGAGAATAGCTGGTCATTATTGTCATTCATGATACTGTTGCCATATGAACAATTATTTCTATGAAAAATTTGATGAACAATCCATGTTCATTGCTGGTTTTAAACAAGGCTGAAATCTGTCTTAATGTGACTGATTGAACATTAAAGGCAGTGAAGACATATTGACAGTATATTTTCTCCAGGCACTCAGGTTCCCACTATAAACAGTGGATCCTTATGTTTAAAATTGTAGTTATCAACTGCCTTGTTATTTTCAAGATAGGTACACTGGTAATCAGAATATGGTCGACTATCCTCAAAACCGATGAAAGAGCTCCAACAAGAAAGAGGATATAGAGGACAATAAACTTGATGGACCTAAAAACCCATATCCAAAAAGCAATCCCAAAGATGGTGACTAGAAAAGAGAGGACGCCACTAAAGGTATTGTCAGTGGGATAAAACAAACCAAATGGACAAAGTAGGGATACTAGGACTTGAACACTGATGGACGAACACCAAAGTACATTAAGACAAAGAACGAAAAGGACCATGAAGAGGGATGAGACATGTAAAGGGTAAGGACATTGTCTACTATTTGTAATTAAGTGTCAGCAAAGTCTAGCAAGAATGAAAAGGACAGTAGATCGAGTTCAAAGATGGACAAGCATCCTTTCCAATCTTCGATTGTACACAAGACAAGGCCTCTATCGATAATCGCAGAAAGGACAAGGACATCATGAGGGAAAAACACAACATGACGACATGTCCTAGTAGAAAGGGGCACAACTAAGTGAAAAATTTGGGGCCGCTAAAAACTAAGTCCCCAAGGGACACAATGTCTTAGCCAAATCCTGCTCTTCTAGGGGATAGTACACTCACTAAAGTGTTGCAAGTTATGTCAAAAGGTGCCACAAATGGATAACAAATCATTCGGAGGAGAATGACATCACAAGTGGAACTTCTAAAGGACAATTATCACTCTATGCTTCCGTCTTGCAAGGGGGGTAGCACACTTAACAATGGGGAAAGACATGATCTAACGAATAAATGTTGAAGGAAGAGATGTGTTACCGCCTAAAACACACTTAACCACATAAAAGTCTCCCAACCGCTAGGTGTGTTCTTGAGGGGAAACTATCAATTTAGAACCCACTGTCACCTCGATTCCCAACTCCTCCGTTTAGACCCAACTCCCAAAGGTCAAGGGGGGTAGTCCCTATTTACTAAATTTGAAAAGGTTTTGTTTTAGGATTTAAACTTAGTTAGAATTATTTAAGTTCAATGACAAGCAATCATGCAAATATGCAAAATGTTCAATGACAGGCAAACCTTGCTTCGAAACTTAACCAAATAAAGTTACAAGAAAGAAATAATCAATTATTCGCTAAACCAATGCTTATTGTATTTGGACTATGGAGTCACAGAATTAAGAAAATGTACTTGATAACCAAGGAAATAGAGTTACCAGATATACAAGTAAAATTAATCAATTCACATTCAAAGGTAATCAATATTCACAGTCAAATTATTGACAACTTTCTACAAAATGAATAAACAATGAATAGAACCTTGCTTATAGATACTTGACTTGAAATGAAGAACTTGAAATAAAATGCTTTGCAAATTGTCAATTGATCAAAATGTTTTGTAAGTCGTCGTGTAGATTTTAAATTATTTTAGGTCTCACTTTTACTTAGGGGAATTAGTGTGTGTTGAAGAAGAAAAGCAAAACCTAGCTAATGTGTCTACCACAAACACTTATCTATTTCCATTTGTGACAAATTGTTGGGTGCTCAACAAGAAAACACAAGGTTCCCTTCTAGCTGCGCAAATCAATCCCAAAGGTTGTCGAGTGCTCAACAGGAGGACACTAAATGCCACGAGGCTCCCAGCAATCTCTACCACTCTAGCTCCACGGGTCAACCTTTATTTTCTCAGTTTCTAATGGGATAGATGTTGAGTGCCTATTAATCTAGCCAACACAAATCTTTTCCCTTTCTTATCACCTAAGATCAAACAAACCGACAAGGAGAGTGAATACAGGGCAAGGATGGGGCAAGTTTATTCACTTTGAATTGAAAAAATTAATTGAACTTTAAACAAAAAAAATAGTCAGCACAATATTGCAAAGATGGCAAAGCCACTTCACTTGCAAGGTGTGGGCACTACAAATGTACAAATGCTTTAAAAGAATAAGTTAGATCTTAGCCCTTCCACTTTTGCTTACGAGGGTGGGAAAACCCAACTTCCTTTGCAAGCAATGGATGGCAACTTAACAGATAATGAATGGTTAACCTAGCCACGCGACCCTCTTCCTAAGAAAAAGATGGGGCAAACAATAGAAGTAAAAATACTAAAAATTAAACCAAGTAAGAAATCCTAGCCCCTCTTCACTTGCAATGCGGTGGGAACTCCTAACCTCCTTTGCATAAAAGGGATGGTTGAAAAATAACTTCAAATATACCTTTGGGAAAGAAATAAAGAATCAAGTCCAAGAGACTCTCTCGAACTTGTTACAATGAAAGAAATTTCAGCAAGAGATGTGAGTAAAGAGGTAGGAAAAGTGGGGTTTCACCCCTTCTTGGTAATGGCTTTGAAGTCTTTCCCTTTGGGCAGTCTTTGCACCCTTTTATGACCAAAATTTGGCAGTGTTTCCCTTTGTTCTGCCACAAACCTGCTAAAAACCAGCAAGCAAAACAATGGTAAGAAATGTCCAAAATCACTTTGGGGCACTATGGGTGTTAGTGAACAAATATGTAAAAAATTTATCAAGTAGCTAGCTTCAAAGAATTTGAGAATACAAGTGATTAAACAAGATTTAAAATGCTAATGTGATAAAATAAATCTGCAGAAATTTAAATTGGAAATGGAGAAAAATGCCCTTTGCTCTTCAAAGTTTGAAGTGGAGCATCCAACCGAGGAATCCCACTCTCCAATTCAAGCAACCTGCAACTTGAGAGATCTTTGCTACACAACTAAAAAGAAGGTGAGTTTCATATCATGAGCCAATAAATCATAAACTTCAACCAAGAAAAATATGAAGTTCTTAACTACAAAAATGAAAACTCACAAAATCTATGGCAAAAATACCATAAATCTTATCAAAGCAAAAAAAATTGCTTCTTTGGCCTCCCCAAACTTGAGCATCCATGAAGCATGGAAGCAAATCACCCAAGAACACCAAAGGACACAAGATTTTTTCCAAAGAATTTTATTAACAAAGCCAAATGGGTGAAAATTACAATGGCCAAAAATGGGAGAAAATGGAAGCAAGAGCATGAGAGATTGTAACTAAAATGAGGAGGAGAAGCCTCCTTATAAAGGAAAAGTGAAGGAGGGAAGCCCCTCTGCATGTTTGCCGCTCATTAAACAAGAGGAAGGGCGCCCCCCTGGGAGACCACTTTAATCTTTTGAAGCACTTGCTTGGGGGGGGGGNGGCAATATACCAAAATTTGTCTTTCTAATTAATTGCCAATTTTCCTTATTTTCTTGACTAACTTAGAAAAATATGTCCAAAACCGTGTCAAAACTCAACGTCTTGACTCAAAACTTGGTCCAAATGGTGTAGGGGGTATCATGCCATTGATTTTAAGTACCCGGACCCATATTTGTGGGCATTAGGTGCCACTTAACCCTCTTTACATTACAACTTTTTTATGACAAGGGACATTTTTTAAACACCAAAAATTTAAAAAAAACTAAGCAAAACTTGATGAAATTCAGCAAGACTCTAGATAATGTCTAGCATGGTAATATACAACGCTCCTAGACCTTAATTATGTTGATTTTTGTGCCTAAAAAAGTGTTCCCCTTGGTAACTTTAGCCTTAGTCACTTAAAAGGGGGAAATAAAGTGACCCTTGCATTAAATGACTTGAGATGACCATTTAATTTGACTTTAAAGAATAAAGTCACTTTTTGGAAAATTTAAGTGAGGTGAGTGAATTTAATTTTTAAATGAGATTAATGAGCATTTAATCTCCATCCACTCATCTAATCTAATCAAAACCGTTGGATTAGATGAACCCTAGGGTTCTCACCAAAAAGGCAAGTAAAGGCATTTTCACTCACTTTTAGAGAAAGAGAGTGAAGGAGAGAGCAGAGCCATTTTTCTAAGAAAGAGGAGAAAACACCAGCAGCATCAAGTTTTTCTCTTGGCACACATTTCGAGGAAATGACAGCAACAAGAGAGGACACAAAAATCAAGAGGACAACAGCATTTATTGTTGGTCCGTGCGGTACAGTTTTCAGTACAGCAGACACAATTTTCAAGGTAGATTTATGGGCATGATTTTCGAGAAAAAATCCTGGGCACAAACTTCGAGGTCCATACAATCTGTCTGTTCGGTATGTTCATACATCGACACGAAAATCAAGGCAGAAAACAAAAAAAATTCTGAGTTTGATTTTTCCTATTTGGCACGAAAAACGAGGCAAAAAATTTCATCTGGTTGAGATAAGTTGGTCTGAAATTTTTTGAGTTTTGCTGTAATTTTTCCTGAAAATAAAAATCTCTCTCCTAACAGGTTTTCCCCTTGTGGGTTTTTCCTAGGCATGTTTGCCAAAAATTCCTAAGTCTGAAATTTCATGGAGTGCATTTAATATTTTATTTTCTGTCATTAAGGTTGAATTACACAGTGTATTTATCAATCTGAAATTTTGTGCAATTTCCAGCCTTATTTATTTCTAGGTTGGGCATTAAACAAAGATAATTTTTTTACATTTAAAGCGGTGGCTGAAACTGAGAAAAACTTTTGTGGTATCAGAGCAAGGTTGGGCGGAAAATTAAATTTTTGCAAACCGAAAGTAATTTCCAAACCTCAGAAAATTTCTTTTGACAGTGACAGCATTTTGTTGAAACTTGAACATTGCAAAATATGACTTCCACTGGACTTAGAATGGTGGATAAGCTTGATGGGGCTAGGAATTTTATTCCGTGGAAACCTAGGATAATGTTGATATTGGAGGAGAATGAGTTGTGGGATGAGGTGGTTCATAACACTACAGAGTCCCTATTGTTATTCCCCCTACCACTGATGCAGCAACCCTTACCGCCTTCAACAAAAAGGACATAAAAGCTAGAAGGATAATTCTAGATGCAGTTAAAGACCATGTGATTCCTCACATCCTGAGTAAGACCCATGCATTTCAGATGTGGGATGCTTTGACCAGATTGTTTCAAAGCTCAAACGAGAATAGGAAGATGGTTTTGAGGGAGAAGCTAAAGAGTATCAAAATGGCCAAAAGGGAGGTTGTGATATCTTACCTTACTAGGATATCTCAGGTGAGAGATGGGTTTGCAGCAGTTAGGGAGGTTGTTCCTAATGCAAAGCTAGTGCAGACAGCTTTGAATGGGGTTTCAAAGCCTTGGGCTGTGTTTGTGGAGGCTTTGGTGGCTAGGGAGCACTTACCTACATGGGACAGGATATGTGATGATTTTGTTCACGAGGATACTCGCAGGGGTCTTTTGCAGGGTAGTGCTTCTACTAGTAGGGAGGATGAGGAGGATGTGGCTTTGACAACGAAAGGGAAGAAGAAGTTCAAGAAGGGTGAGGCCAAGCAGCAGGATGGGCAAAAGAAGGATCTGAGCACTGTAAAGTGCTTTGCTTGTCAAAAGATGGGGCACTATGCTGGGCAGTGTCCAAACAAGAAGAAGCAGCAGCAGCAGACAACAGCTTCGGCGGAGGTTGAGGATTTTGCAGCTAGATTTCAGAGAGAGTTTTCTCTGTGCACTGGACATGTTGATAGAGAGAGAGCATCTATCATCACCGGTGCAGATGTTGATAGTGAGAGAGAGTTTTCCTTGTTGACAGACCATTCCTACAGTGCATCTACTTCCAGCACATGGTATATTGATAATGGAGCTTCGAGCCACATGACAGGTGCTCGAGACATGTTCGCCAAGCTTTCACAGGCAAAGACTGATGTGGAGGTAGTGTTGGGAGATGATTCTCCAATTAGAGCAGTTGGGCATGGGACCATTACCTTTCAAAGGGAGTCCATGGGTCCCATGGTTTTGAGAGATGTGCTATATGTACCTGGGCTGAAGAAGAACTTGGTTTCAGTTTCCATGATTGAGGATCGAGGTCTTGGGGTGTCCTTCCTAGATGGACATGTGTGTGTGTTTCCCAAGACTGCAGGACCATCTTCTTCATTTGCCATTGGAGTTAGATGTGGGAAACTATACAAGCTCTTACTTCAGCCTCAGCATGCCTTAGCACATAGCAGCAGCAACGAGCTTTGTGAGTTGTGGCATAGGAGGATGGCTCACTTGCATCATCCAGCTTTGATGTTGTTGAGACATATGGTTACAGGTTTGCCAGAGTTCAGCGCATAGTAGAGTGATGTTTGTAGGGGGTGTGCTTTGGGAAAGTACACCAAGACTGCTTTTCCTAGCAGGTCAGCAAGGATTCTTGACTTGATACATTCTAATTTGTGTGGACATATGTCATTTGTTTCTCTGAGAGGATATGAGTACTATGTGACATTCATCGATGATCATTCCAAGAAGACCTAGATCTACTTGCTTAAGAACAAGAAATCTGAGGAGGTCTTGCAGAGGTTCCAAGAGTTCAAATCTCTTGTGGAGAACCACACAGGGAGGAAGATACAGCCTCTCAGATCAGATAATGAGGGTGAATATACCTCCCAAGGAGTTTGATGGATATTGCAAACAGGAGGGCATTAGGAGGCAGTTGATGGTTCTATACACTCCACAGCAGAATGGGTCTATTGTTGGAGCAACTAGAGCTATGTTACATGACCAGTCACTTCCTTTCTTCCTTTGGACAGAGGCATGCAGTAAAGTTGTTTATCTTCAAAACAAGAGTCCCCATCGTTTCGTGGGGAACATGATACCTGAGGAGAGTTTCACAGACAATGTAATATCCCAAATACTGATATTTTCTATTTCTATGCAATTTCACTGAAATAGTCGGGCATGCAAACTGCCATGCAAAATTTCCCTATTTTATAGCTGAAATTAGGGTTAGGATTTGCAGGATAGAATGAACACTTACCACTGATAAGCCGACTAAATGTGCTCCACAGAGAATACACATGCAAGATGAGCTGAGCTGGTGAAGAAATGACCTTGTTTCTGCTGCAATACCCCCGGATGGCTGAATCAAACAAGTGTGACATTTTTGCTGAAGGGATGGTCAGTTTCAGCTAGAAATAAGTCGGAAGGAAGGTATGGCAGTGCCGGAGAGGATGGCCAGAGCATGCAAGGGTTTTGACCTCCCAGATGCCCTAGCGAATTGATCTCCCAGTCTGCTGCTCACGCCCCCACAACCCTGTAAACTGCTGCTAGTTGCCCCAGATGGACAATCTGATAGCTGATAATCACCCAATGCAGTAGAGTGATCCTATCAGTGAGGAAGCAGGCCGCATGCGAAAGAAATATAGTGATCCAGAGTCCTAGTGAATGACTAGGGTTTTCCCAGCTAAATGCCCCCCAGCTGTATGGATGAATCTGCAATAACCCTCGAACTTATACTGGAATACTGAATAATGATGAATGCAATAGATACAGTGACAAACCTAGATGGTTTATCCTGAAGGAGACTAGGGCAGATGTCTCACTGCCGAAATCCCATTAGCTGAAGACGTCGTCTCCAACCCCAACTGCTATGGCCGCACGCTGTGCTACTTCTCAAGAGTTCCAAAATGATAATAATCCAAAAGTGAAGTCTCCATTCACTTTATCTTTCTTTCATAACTTTCAACTGCGAAAACCCTAACTTTGACCTAATTAGGTCACTTTAACTTATAATTTGCAGTTGACTTGCATGCATGCGCATGGAGACTTAAATGGGTGCATGCATCATTAAATAATGATTAGATGTCATGCATGTCGATGGCCTTTGTCTCTGGTGGCCCTCTTTGACCTAATGGTGATATCATATTGATGCCCTAGATTTTTTGTAGATGGCATCAGTCTTCAATTGATTCCCTAACTGTGAGTAATCGCTTGAACCCACAAGAAACACATAGGTTAGCGGTTTTGGTCTTCAATGCCTAATCAAATGAGGACATTACAGACAAGAAGCCTGAGGTTAGCCATTTTCGTGTATTTAGTTGTTTGACTTATTCACATGTCCCTTCTGAGAAGAGGACAAAGTTGAAGCCCACCACAGAGAAGGGCATCTTTGTGGACTATGATGAGACTTCGAAGGCCTTCTGTATATCTTCATTCTCAGAGGAAAGTTGTTGTGAGGAGGGTAGTGAAGTTTGAGAAGGAGCGGACTTTCAGGAAATCTAGAGAGTCGAAGAAGGGAGAGCAGCAGGTTTCTCCACCTCAGGTAGTTTCACAGGTACCGTCAATGCAGCAAACAAGTTCACAAGTTTCCGGAGTTACTGGACCACACAGTATGGGCACAAGTTCACCAGTTTCAGTGGTTCATCCAGCAGGATCTTCGGGGACAGGTTTTGGGTCTCAAATTACAGGTTCACCGTACAGAGCATCAGGATCACAGAGTTCACCAGCTTCTAGTTCACAGGTTACTAGGGCTTCTACCTCTAGTAGTTCATCAGATGAGGACAAACCAGTGTGGGAGCAGCCTTCGAGGAAGAAGAATCCTAACTGGCTTCGAGGGACACCTTGAAGGAAGCACAAGAATTTGGCGCACCCAAGGAGCCAATGAGGACTATTCATATGCCAGACAGATTGGGCATGGCATTAGTCACTAGTCTTCGTGATTCAGACCCTTCTACTTTTGAGGAGGCCTCCCAGCATCATGTTTAGCGAGATGCCATTATGGATGAGTACCATTCCATCATGAAGAACGATGTTTGGAAGATAGTTCCAAGACCTGAGGGGAAGTCAGTGGTGACTTCTCGTTGGCCTTACAAGCCAAAACATGTTGCAGATGGTAGTGTGGAGAAGTACAAGGCTTAGTTTGTGGCACAAGGGTTTTCATAGGTTGAGGGAGTTGACTATGATGAGACCTTTGCACTGGTTGCTTGTTATACTTCGACCAGGGCATTGATTTCCATTGCTGCAGAAATGGGTTGGAAGATCCATCAGATGGATGTGAAGACCGCATTTCTCAATGAAATCATACAGGAGGAGGTTTATGTTGAGCAGCCTCGGGGCTTTGAGATTCATTAGAGAGAGTCTCATGTTTGCAGGCTGAAGAAAGCCTTGTATGGGCTGAAGCAAGCTCCTAAAGCTTGGTACTCCAAGACTGACTCTTACTTACAGCGAATGGGGTTTCAAAAGAGTGAGGCAAATCTGAATCTCTATTTCATCATGGTTGGAGTTGATCCGCTCATTCTTCTGTTGTATGTGGATGACTTATTTATCACAGAAGGAGAGAGACCCATTACAGCTTGCAAGAAAGATCTTGCTTCCGAGTATGAGATGACCGACATTGGGTTGATGCACTATTTTCTGGGATTGGAGGTTTGACAGGAGCCTGGACATATTTTCCTGGGACAAGGAAAGTATGCAGTTGATATTCTGAGGAGATTTCGAATGGAGGATAGCAGGTCGATGTCTACACCGATGGTCACCAACGGGAAGAAGCTTCGTGCTTCTGAGGGAGAGTTGGTGGATCCTACACTATACCATCAGCTCATTGGTTCTTTGATGTATCTGGTCAACTCTTGACCAAATTTGTGTTTTGCGGTGAACACTCTCAGTCAGTTCATGGTTGAGCCTAGGAGAGTGCACTGGGTAGCCGCAAAATATGTGTTGCATTACCTTGCAGGTACAGTGGAGTATGGTCTAGACTACAGGAGGTCGGATGGAATCAGGTTGACTGGCTTCACAGATTCAGATTGGGCAGGCAGTGTGGCAAACCAGAAGAGCACCTCCGGATGTTGTTTCAATTTGGGCTCAGCAGCAATGTCATGGTTTAGTCGGAAGCAAAAGTCTGTTGCTTTGAGTTCTGCAGAGGCTGAGTATATGGCAACTAGTCAGGCCAGTTGCAAGGTGTTGTGGCTTCACAAGTTGCTAGTGAATTTATTTGATCAGGAACTGAGGCCTACGGTTATTTACTGTGACAATCAGAGTTGCATCTAGCTCTTTGAGAATCCAGTATTTCATGACCGGTCAAAGCATATTGAAATCAAGTATCATTTCATTCGAGATTATGTTCAAAGAGGAGCAGTGACATTACAGTACATTTCCACTGATGAGCAGGTTGCAAATATTCTGACGAAATCTTTGGGGAGGGGCAAGTTTGTCTTCTTCAGAGACAAGTTAGGAGTGGTGCAGAACACCTTACTCGATAATTGGGAGTGTTGATTTTTGTACCTAGGAAAGTGTTCCCCTTGGTGACTTTAGCCTTAGTCACTTAAAAGGGGGGAATAAAGTGACCCTTGCATTAAATGACTTGAGATGAGCATTTAATTTGACTTTAGAGAATAAAGTCACTTTTTGGAAAATTTAAGTGAGTGGAGTCAATTTAATTTTTAAATGAGATTTAATGAGTATTTAATCTCATATACTCATCTAATCTAATCTCCACCGTTAGATTAGATGAATTCTAGGGTTCTCACCAAAAGGGCAAGAAAAGGCATTTTCACTCACTTTTTGAGAAAGAGAGTGAAGGAGAGAGCTAAGAGAGAGCAGAGCTATTTTTCTGAGAAAGAGGAGAAGACACCAACAGCGGCATGTTTTTCTCTTGGCATGCATTTCGAGGAAAGGGCAACAGCAAGAGAGGGCACGAAAAATTGAGAACAACCGCATTTATTGTTGGTCCGTATGGTATTGTTTTCAGTACAGCAGGCACGATTTTTTAGGCGGATTTCTAGGCACGATTTTCAAGAAAAAATCCTATGCACGAATTTTGAGGTCCATACAGTCAATCCGAACGGTCTGTCTGTATAGTCCGTACAATGGCACGAAAATCGAGGCAAAAAAACAAACAAATTCTGAGTTTGATTTTTCCTATTTGGCACGGAAAACGAGGTGAAAAAATTTCATCCAGTTGAGATAAGTTGGTCTGAAAAATTTTCTGAGTTTTGCTGTAATTTTAAAATTTTTCCTGAAAATAAAAATCTCTCCTAACAGGTTTTTCCTAGGCAAGTCGGCCAAAAATTCCTGAGTCTGAAATTTCATGGAGTGCATTTAATATTTTTTTTTTGTCATTAAAGTTGAGTTACAGCAGTGTTTTTATCAGTTTGAAATTTTGTGCAATTTCCAACCTTATTTATTTCTGGGTTGGGCAATAAACAGAGATAAATTTTTGACATTTAAACCGATGGTAGGAACCGAGAAAAATTTTCAAATTACACCATGGACTCGATCATTAGAATGTTTTTTACCACTTTGGAGGAATTTTTTAGTGAAAAACTCAGATAATTAAAATCACTTAAAAGGAATTTTAATTATCCTAGAACACTCGATGAAAGGACTTCCCTAATAATAAAGTCCTGGGCAACTAAGTTTTATAAAATTTAACCATCATGCTCCTTACAAATTTTCCCCGTAGGGGTGCAAAAATTTCATGGAGAAGAGTTAAGAGGAGAAAGAGGAAAAACTGCCTCACTTCATGGTACATGGTTGCCCACCTAGTTGGTTAGGTGGTCAAGAAGATGAAAGGAAGTGGAATGTAATATCCTAAATACTGATATTCTCTAATGTTTTATTGTAGTGTTGACTCACACGCAATCTTATACAAAAATGCGAGATAACTGTGCATGCAAACTTGCCATGCAAAAATGCCCTAAAATATAGCTAAATTAGGGTTAGGGTTTGCAAAGAGAAATTAACACTTACCACTGATATTCCAGTTGATAATGACTCCAGAGATAGCTGCATGGATAAAGATCCAGCTAGGTGGGCTAGTAGTGCTTCTTTCCTCTGGTGTTACCGCCTCGTTGTACCGTAAGCACCCTCTAAACTGAAGGTGACGTTTTTGCAGGAGGAGAGGTCAAATCCGGCTGAAACTTTGTGGGATTGTCTCTGCTGATGCTGGAGAGATAGACTGTCACATGCGGAGGTTTGGCTGCCTCTAAGACACCTAGCAAATTGATCTATGTTTCTGCTGCTCACGCCCCCAAGCTCTCTGTTTGTTGATAGTTGCTCCAGATGAGCAAACTGATGGTTGATAATCCCGTGATGCCGTAGGATGGACCTATTGAGAAAGAGGAAGCTAACACGCGGAGGAAAGACTAGGTTTTGTGGTCCCAGCGAATCCTCCTGTGATTTCCCTGGTACTTCCAGTTGCAAACATGGGTCTGACAATAATCCTTCGGAGTGTGTTGGATCTTCGGATACTAAAGTATATGATGAATGTTGTGGATAAACCTGGATGATCTATCCCAATAGGAGACTAGGGAAGATATCTCACTGTCGAACCCTCGTTTACTGAAGACGACGTCTTCAACCCCAACTGTTGCGGCTGCACGCTGTGCTGCTGCTCAAAACTCCAAAATCAATCAACAATAATCCTAGATATCTTCGTTGGTCCAATAACCCTTAAATAACTTAGCATGTACTTTTAGAGTTTGCATGTCACTTTTAGGATTTACGCTTTACTTTTGCATGCGTGCAATTCTAATTTCTCGTTGACTTTTAAGACCAAAGAAATAAGGCCTGCATGCTTTATGATAATAACTCTGATGGCCCTCTTCACTATACTGATGAGTGAATAATTGTCCTAATATGCTCTCAATATTAAAGGTCCTCGGTCAATTTCCTATTTATCAAAAATGGAACATTACTGTCCTCCCTCGCCAAAGATTGCCTGTCCTCAAGCAATGCCAACGCAACTCCACAATCAATCAAACTAAACCAACTAAATCTGGGGATGATCCCAGGGTAATTGTAGCACCCTCTACTCAAAGCATTACACTGCACGTTACCATCACAAGATATCCCATGGAAGCCTCCTAGAAGTAGAGTAACTAACCACGGTCTAAACGAGGTACCATCACAAGAGACCTCCTCAAAGCATCCTCTAGCAATCACTAAATTGCCCGTCAATGTAATCCTAGGGTCCCAAATCAATCTGAGAATTGCAGAGGTCAAAATGCATCCTCTGCTACCCTACATAGTATCAACACAAGGAGCATTCTGTAGACTCCCAAGTAACCCCATCAATAAACATTGTATCCATCCCTCATAAGGTCTCCCACCTTGATCCCAATGCAAACTTGTGCATCTTTCATCACAAATATCCCAAGGCTCTTGTGGGACTATACCCATGGCTAGGAATGTCTTCCCGAGAATCGTCCACTCAATAGGACACCAACTCTTAATCTCTCTCTCATCCAACCCCCAAAAAGGACCTTGTCTATAAGCTCCATCACAAGGAATAATACTACCGAGCTGGCATTCTGCCCTTCTGATTTCAACTGGAATGCTCATATACTGCTGTCCAATTTCTTGATCCTGACCAACCTGTAAAAACCATCCTCCATTATGCAAATGTGGACTCAAGCTACTGCAAGCCTTGTCTATATACTCCTGAAGAGGACTGCTTTGAAATGCAATAGTATGTTTCTTCTGCTGCCCCAAAAAGGAATCCAACTTCTCTTCAATACTAGAAAGCTTGACCGCTGACTCAGTACATACAACTCGAAGAACTGTAAGCTCAACATCTCATTGTAATATCGTGTCTCGAAGTATCTTGGTCCTCTCTTTCATTGCTAGAATGCTTTCTTTAACACGTTCAATCTTCTTTCAGTGACTATCATCTGGAAGCTCTATCTCATGCATGTGTGACTGCCCACTGTCTCGACTACTATGCTCATTGCCTTGCACCTCACGTATTTCAATTGTTCTAACTGTTTGGATTCCTGCTGTAGTTGACGAAGAGTGTACCAACTCCAACTCATCACATAGCTTGTCCACAATCTGACTAACGAATGTGCTTGTGTCGCTAGACTCACAGGATGGCTCTAAAGCTATCTCCTCATGCACATCCTCATCATGTACTGTTAACTCCCAATCAAGCTCAACAACATGTACTTCATGCTCATCTTTCTTCACTCCCCCAACTATGCCTTTAAGGAGATCCTCATCCCAATTCTTGGATGGCTCCCGAACTTGAGGGTATAATAATCTTGAAGGGACAATGTTGCACATACCTCATTGCCCAAGGCTAGATATTCCCAATATCGAGGCAAGTGTTGCAATGTTGCTAACCTTTGCAAATTTCCAATCAAGATCCTTCTGATTGTCTTCATGTTCTCACAAGCTGGAAAAGAAAACCCTTTGTTCTGACATGCACTTCACCAACACCACTGACATGCTTTAGCATGTACAAGCATGCATCAACATGCACTTTTATTCAATTGTTATGTGCCCACAGCTGGCAAAAATCATGCTCTAATACCACTGTAATATCCCAAATACTGATATTCTCTAATGTTTTATTGTAGTGCTGACTCACACACGCAATCTTATACAAAAATGTGAGATAACTATGCATGCAAAAATGCCCTAAAATGTAGTTGAATTAGGGTTACGGTTTGCAGAGAGAAATTAACACTTACCTTTGATATTCCGGCTGATAATGACTCCAGAGACAGCTGCATGCATAAAAATCCGGATAGGTGGGCTAGTAGTGCCTCTTTCCTTCGGTGTTACCGAACCGTTGTACCATAAGCACACTCCAGACTAAAGGTGACGTTTTTGTAGGAGGAGAGGTCAGATCCGGCTGAAACTTTGTGGGATTGTCTGTATGCTAATGTCGGAGAGATAGACTATCACATGCGGAGGTTCGACTGCCTCTAAGAGCCCTAGCGAATTGATCTGTGGTTCTGTTGCTCACGCCCCCCAAGCTTTGTTTGCTGATAGCTACTCCAGATGAGCAAATTGATGGCTGATAGTCGTGGAATGCTGTAGGATGGGCCTGTTGAGAAAAAGGACGCTAACATGCGGAGGAAAGACTAGGTTTGTGGTCCCAGGGAATCCTTCTGTGATTTCAGATTTCACCTACAAACGTGGGTCTGACAATAATCCTTCAGAGTGTGTTGGATCTCCGGATACTGAAGTATATGATGAATGTTGTGGATAAACCTGGATGATCTATCCCGATAGGAGACTTGGGAAGATATCTCATTGTCGAACCCTCGTTAGCTGAAAACACCGTCTTCAACCCCAATTGTCGCAGCTGCACTCTGTGTCGCTGCTCAAAACTCCAAAATCAATCAACAATAATCCTAGATATCTTCTTTGGTCCAATAACCCTTCTTAAATAGCTTAGCATGTACTTTTAGGGTTTGCATGTCACTTTTAGGGTTTGCATGTCACTTTTAGGGTTTGCGCTTTACTTTTGCATGCATGCAATTCTAATTTCTCGTTGACTTTTAAGGCTGAAGAAATAAGGCCTGCATGCTTTATGATAATAACTCTGATGGTCCTCTTTACTATAGTGATGACTGAATAATTGTCCTAATATGCTCTTGGTATTAAAGGTTCACGGTCAATTCCCTATTTATCAAAAACGGAACATTACATGGAATGGGAAATCTCATCAATCAAACACTTGGATGGCATAAAAACCGAAAAAAGACAAGCAAAATTGATAATAAGCATTAAAGATAATAAACATTGGAACACGAGAACAAAGAATCAATGGTGGCAGTCACCATCTAAGGATCAACAAAAACAGGAACCAAAGGAACTTCAAAAACAACCTCAGAGTTCTCTTCACTAAAGCCTTCTTAGGGTCATGTTCTTCCTCGGGTAGATCATTTTCCTTTCTATTATCGTTTCCTTCTTTATCCATATCTTCTTCATCATCATACTCTCCAATTGGAGGATCACCACCACTAGTTGACATCTCTTGTTGCACTTCTTGAGTGGAGGTTTCAGAAGACTCTGCCCCTGCTGCCGTTGATCAACAGAAGCACCATTCACATCAACATCCATATCATTTTCAACAGTTGGGCCACCTATCAAGTCCACAACTATAGGGTTCTTAGGATAAGAAACAGAGGCAACCATAAAGGATGAAGCCAAGTCTCCAGGGATAGCAGAAAACGTATTTACATAAGCACCTAGCCCCAAACACTGTTAGGGAAAAAACGTAACCATACTTGGAATCGGCAAAAAATCAGCGACGCAAAAGAGTGAAGAGTTTGAATCAGATCAGGGAAAAGTCAGCAAATACAAAAAGAAAGATATACAGTATACACACATTTTGAATTAAAAGAAACTTTTACCATTGATATTCAATAAAGCCATGTCCATACAATGCAAAATATCAATAGATGTCCTATAACAGGATGTAACAGTTACTACTTGAATAAAAGCTTGTAGTTTTTGAAGCACTATTTGTCCAGCAGCATCGATGGATGGCCTTAGATCGATGCTTTCTTCCTCCTGTAGCCCTGTTGGTCACTGTTGGTGACTGTCCCTAACCTAGCAGAGGAAAGTCTAACTGAAACAGACAGCAAAAAATGATGAAAATGAGTTATATAGGCAAACTGGGCCCACGGCCAGTCAAACTTGACATCTTATTCAAACTTGTGAATCAAAACCGGTGAACCCCATTTAAACTCTAGACATTTAAGATTGGAATGTCTGATGGACAATCCTATCTAGGATCACGATTAGGCAAGTTAAAGCACGATACCTGTTACTTCCTCATGATTCACATTGTGAGTTCCAACTTTGGCTCACGTGTCTCGCTCCCTTAGTACCTCACATAAACCCTGACTCCCATGTGCCACAATTTCCTAGCCACAATCTCATCTGTTTGTACCCACAATGTTTTAAACATTGATTGTAACTTCCCAGATGTCATGGTGTTGGGCTCTAATTCTCCTGATGACAATGAATTTGCTCTGATATCATATAAAATATGCACACACAATATTATCCAAAGTTTCAAAAAGCAGAAAGATGATTGTATTATTCAATTTGTAAAAATGAGATACAAAAGTCGTATGTCTCGTGTTGGTGTCAAGTTGTCAACCAATATTATGGAACTAAAAAAAATTAATTACTTTATTTAATGCTAACTCATAGATACTGCTCTAGACTCTATATACATAAAGGTTATGACCATTGATACGGAACTATTATGTAGTTTTAATTCTGCTTTTAGCTATGCTAGTTTAATATAAGATCCAGCTAGTAATAGTTTGGTTTGGCCATTTTTTGGCTTCTCTAAAATTCGATGTAAATCATCCAGTTAACTGCCATTTTATGGAATAGCTGTGACGTGTTTCCTTTTTCAATAGAATAATAGTAATTAGCACTTCAAAAGAGAGATCCCCGAAAATAACTTTGTACTGAACCAAATCTCAAGAATATCCACATCTGCTTTTGCTCCTATATGTTCCTTCTGTTCAGAACGTCATTCTAAATTTCCAGTGGCTCATTATCAAGCTTACATAAATCTCCTACATGTATGTGTCTAATTTAGTTCTCAAATACATGAAATACTTTGGCCAAACTAGAAGCAAGAATTCCTAGGAACTAGTAATGCAACATGATCCAACTCCATCCATACGACTGAAAAGCAATATCACCAAACAAACATAATCAAGAGCAACTATCCTTGAAATGGATTATGGAAGTAAACATTACTAAAAGAAAACAATCCAACAGAAATTGAAAACAAGATTCAAGCAAACTTGATACACGCCAACTCCTATAAATTGCAGTAAAACAAAAGTCATACACCAGGATTCTTCAAATTGCAATTGTACCTTACCCACGATCCAGTTTCCATTATACTCTTTTATACACGTCTTATCAAGATTTATATGATGCCAACGAAGTGTATTCTCCTTCATTTTGACAAAGCCATTGCCAACTTCATTAACTTGTAATCTTTTCTAGAGGACAAGGATATAAACCACTGCAAAGCAGCAAGTGTCATACTTCCTGTTGATTTTTGTACCTAGGAAAGTGTTCCCCTGCGTGACTTTAGCCTTAGTCACTTAAAAGGGGAAAATAAAGTGACCCTTGCATTAAATGACTTGAGATGAGCATTTAATATGACTTTAAAGAATAAAGTCATTTTTTGATCAATTTAAGTGGGTGAGTGAATTTAATATTTATGAGATTTAAATGTGAGCATTTAATCCCATCCACTGATCTAATCTAATCTCCACCATTGGATTAGATGAACCCTAGGGTTCTCACCAAAAAGGCAAGGAAAGGCCATTTCATTCACTTTTGAAGAAAGAGAGAGCTGAGAGAGAGCAGAGCCATTTTTTTGAGAAAGAGGAGAAAACACCTGCAGCAGCAAGTTTTTTCTCTTGGCACACATTTTGAGGAAAGGACAGCAGCAGAGAGGACATGAAAATCGAGGAGAGGACATATTGTTGGTCCGTACAGTCCATACGTTGCGGTTTTCAGTACAGCAGGCATGATTTTGGAGGCAGATTTCTGGGCATAATTTTTGAGAAAAAAAATTATGGGCACGGATTTTGAGGTCCATACAGTCAGTCCATATGGTACAGTCCGTGCAGCGGCACGGAAAGCAAGACAGAAAACAAAATAAATATGAGTTTGATTTTTCTTGTTTGGCACAAAAAACGAGGCAGAAAATTTTCATCCAATTGAGATAAGTTGGTCTGAAAATTTCTGAGTTTTGCTGTAATATTTTCCTGAAAATAAATTCTCTCTCTCTCCTAACAGGATATCCCCTTGTGGGTTTTCCCTGGGCAAGTTGCCAAAAATTACTGTCTGAAAATTTCATGGTGTGCATTTAATTTTTTTTCTGTTATTAAAGTTGAGTTACAGCAGTGTTTATTTTCCATCTGAAATTGTATGTAATTTCCAGCCTTATGCATTTCTGAGTTGGGCATTAAACTGAGATAATTTTTAACATTTAAACCAGTGGCTGAAACTGAGAAAAACTTACACTTCCATCCTATAAATTTTGATTAAAGACTACTGGTTTTTTTGCTGTATTTTCAACATGTACAATTTGGCTCAAACTTTAGTGGTTTCCCGTCTAAGGCATCCAAGCATCTTATCAATATCAAATCTTGGCCCTAGATGTTGAATCTTGAGAGCTAACTTAAATTCTTTACCCTGATGGGTAAATTATTGCAGGCTGTAGAAAGTTAGAAACAGTATATCGAGTCTATGTTTTTGTAAATTTTATGATATATATTTATACTAGAATACATTTGCATGCATTTTATCAAAATTTAAAAGCAGTACTTCTGTGTTAGCACACATTTAATGATTGTCCTTGAAGCCCTAATAGCATGTATCCACAGACACTATTCAGTGCCCTCATGTTTAGTATAATTTCAAGAAGAAACTTCAACCTCGCTGTTGCAGTTATAGGTTCAATTAATAACCAACCAATGATTGCAGTAATCATCAAAATGGAAATTGCACTACACTAGAAACAAACTTCCAAAAAACGCAAAGCTTGAAAGTGTTTCATCATGAGATAATTATAAAGCAATACATTACAATATACACAAATTAAATTTTTAAAATTGCCTAATGCTTTTGATTTCTAATTTAAGGACCAAGTGCATCAAATATTGTCTAAAAATGCAAATAAATAGGACTAAACAGGCAAGAAAATGTTGATTTGCTTTGGTAATCACATAAGACAATCAATTTACATTAAATGGAAAATGAACAAGGTTTGCAAAGATGAGAATAAAATTGGATTCACTTACAAATGGTATCCAGTCAGAATTCCTTCGACGAAGATGTAGTACCGAGAATTCCGCCACAACCACCATACTCGGTGCATGTCCAACATTTTTGTTCCACCTTAATCTATGTAACTCTGTCAAAATGCCTGCCCGGTACCTATCAAAGAAACATGCACCATTTGCATATAAATGTGCTGTAAAGGACATCCTAATATTTTGTCCTAAGTTAAGGTATATGGAAGCCCCTATATGACTAAGAACATTTATAGTAATATTTTGAGTTGTACATGCTATGCACACCAGAATTGTAATGAGGGACAAAAAGCCCCAAAGTAATTTGTATTAGAATTGTTTGTTTACATCACAAAACGTGTTCTCTATTTCAGAACATGTGCCAAATTTGTAGCACCACAAACCAATCACCAATATAAAACGTAAAAGATATGTGGCAGAAGCCAGTATTCAGACATAACAGTTAACCATTATAAAATTATCACAATCTATTTAGACAATACCACTGCCATAACTTAGATTACCTGCAGAATATAACTTTGAAAAGAAACCAAATCTAAAAGTCAAAAAGATAACTGTAGGCTATGTTAGGCTAACTTCTGCGGAGGAATGATGGGGGTGGAGGGGTAGGAGTTTCCAGGATGGCTGGAGAAACCCCCCGCATTTCAGTGGATGACACAGCAGACAGCAACAGCAGATCCACCAAGCATAATAACAAACATAAAAAAATAATGACCCTACCCTTATAAGTTATAAGACAACAGGTACTTGATATGTTATAGATTGGGCAGCCCAAACGGATTGGATCCATTGGTGAAGAGCTGGGAGTTTTTCACCAATGGGCAGGGTTCAATTCCCTTAAGGGCTTTTCTTGGAGCCATGGGGTATCCTTGTGGTAGTGGTCGAATGTGTGGTTGCACCTAGAGAGATTGCATTAAATGATCTTGTGTCCCATGCACACATCAGTAGATCAAATCCAACCCCCATGTCCTTCAATTTTTTGTCAATTGGGTCTAGCTCAAGTGGTTGTGGGATGGAGTGTTATCCTTCCCGCACAAGTTCTATTCCCATAAGTGACACGATGAGGTCATAATGAAAGTATTGTTGTATTGGCTTCGAGCCCTAATGTTGACTTTATGCCCTGAAGAATCTAGGGTTTACATTGGATAACATCTTCAAAATGAAGCGAAGTGCTCAAGAGATTTGCCTCAAGAAATTTACTTGGAAAAAAGTTATAGAATGGATACACACACACACACATATATATGTATATATTTTGGCTGAGCATGCATATAACATTTAAAATAACATATCGACTCAAAGTGTGGCACAATGTACACAATTGCATGTTGAAAAATATTTCAAATAAATCCATGCCAATGCTTGAATTGATTTGGAATAGCATTTGAATAAAATATTGATTTATGATTGGAAGCAAGGACATTGTGGCAAATAATAGAAAAAAAATGATCTAATAATGACAATATCCTATAGATAGGTGCAAATAATCTGCATTTCCTCACTTGAGAAAATTCCTCTCTTTGCATCAATTTCTTTATGTAATGTAACTTTAGGATTTGAACTATCAAATTCATTTGTGTACAAGTTAACCGCACCCATTCTCTTCATAATGCAAGTAAATTTTCATGTTCTATCCCTTTGTCCTATATTTGTTATTCTACACTTTTAAATTTTGCACTTCATTGAATTAGCTCATATGCATAACATACATGCGCTATCCATGTCAAGGAACACAACATTCCCGACAATATCCTTTTGTATCAGTTTGAGTGAAAGGTTCACTCACCCCCAATGGAATCCCAGGGACTCGGTATATTTAAGGATCGAATAGTGGGTAAGAGATAAGCACATCACGACCCGGTTGATAAGTCAATGTTAGAGGTATAATCTTCTAAGTGAAGCTTTCAAATACCTAGATAAGTTGTAGTTAGAGCAAAGTCAGTGAGTTGTCATAGACGCCTAGGATATTTAAGTCCTCTCTAGATACAATACACGTTACTTAAATACAAACCTAGGGCAACACACTGGAAAGTACTAAAACCCTAGATGGAGTGCATTTAGTTGTGATGTGTGTAACTATCCCCGCCCGCACTCAAGGCACAAATCCATCATGGATAATTAATGGATCCTCTTGTTTTAGCTACAAGATCGAACTGTACAACTCTTAGTTAGGGAACCAGTTGAGGACATCCATGAGGAGTTGTAATTGTGTCCTAATTTACGTTTTAAATTTAAATTAATGCATATTGTGCCCTAATTTATTGCATTCAATGGAGATTATATGTTTACTCTATGGCCAACATTCAACCTTAGGCGGGGGTTATATTTCTGGGTTTGGCAATAAACTTCTAAACCGAAGGCTGAAACTAGTGAAAAACTTACATGGTATCAGAGCTGAGTGGGGCAGAAAACTAATTTTTGCAGACAGAAAAGTCATTTCCAGAATTCAAAAAAACTCTTGTGACAGTAGCACCATTTTGTTGAAACTTGTTCTTTGTGAAAAATGTCTTCTGTCGGACTGAGAATGGAGGATAGGCTAGATGGGGCAGGGAACTTTGTCCCATGGAAGGCTCGGATATTGCTTGTGTTGGAGGAGAATAAGTTGTGGGAGGAGGTACTCAGAAATACTACATCTAATCCCCTTGTGATTCCCGCTTCTACCAATGCGGTAGCTTTTGTTGCCTTCAACAAGAAGTATATTAAGGCTAGGAGGATTATCCTAGATGTTGTTAAAGACCATGTGATTCCCCACATTTCTGCGAAAGATCGAGCACATGAGATGTGGACTGCTTTGACCGGCTTGTTTTAAAGTTCTAACGAGAATAGGAAGATGGTTATGAGGGAGAAGCTGAAGTGTATTAAGATGGTCAAATGAGAGGTTGTGATGGCTTATCTTACTAGGATCTCTCAGGTGAGAGATAAGCTTGCTGCAATTGGGGTGGTTGTTACTGGTCCTGAGCTAGTGCGAACAGCCTTGAATGGGGTGACACAACCTTGGGCTGTGTTTGTACAAGGTTTGGTGGCTAGGGAGAACTTACCTTCATGGGACAGAGTCTGTGATGATTTTGTTTAGGAGGAGACTCAGAGGGGTCTTTTGCAGTGCAGTGCTTCTACTAGTAGGGAGGATGAGGAGGATGTGGCCTTGACAGCGAAGGGGAAGAAGAAGAACAAGAAGGGTCCCAAGAAGGGTGGGGCCAAAAAGCAGGATGGGCAGAAGAAGGATCTAAGCATTGTGAAGAACTTTGCAAGTCATAAGATGGAACACTATGTTGGGCAGTGTCCAAACAAGAAAAAGAAGAAGTAGCTTCAGCGAAGGTCGATGACTTTGCAACGAGATTTAAGAGTGAGTTTTCTCTATGCACTGGGCATATTGATAGAGAGAGAGCATCCATTATCACCAGTGTGGATGTTGATAGACATAGGGAGTTTTCCCTGGTGACAGACCATTCCTACAGTGCATCTGCTTCCAGCACTTGGTATATTGATAGCGGAGCCTCAAGCCACATGACAAGTGCTCATGAGATGTTCTCTGAGCTTTCACAAACAAAGACTAATGTGGAGGTGGTGTTGGGAGATGACTCGGCAGTCAGAGCAGTTAGGCGTGGGACCATTACCTTTCAGAGGGAGTCCACGAATCCCATGGAATTGAGAGATGTATTGTATGTACCTAGGCTAAAGAAGAACCTGGTGTCAGTTTCCATGATCAAGGATCAGGGTCTTGGGGTGTCCTTCCTAGATGGACATGTGCATATGTTTCCCAAGACTGCAGGACCATCTGCTTCAGTTGCCATTGGAGTTAGATGCGGGAAACTATATAGGCTCTTATTTCAGCCTCAGCATGCCTTGGCACATAGCAACGACAGTGAGCTTTGTGAGCTTTGGCATAGGAGGATGGCTCACTTGCATCATCCGCTTTCAGGTTATTGAGACATATGGTTACAAGTTTACCGAAGTTCAACACGGCGCAAAGTGATGTATGCAGGGGGTATGCTTTAGGAAATTACACTAAGACTGCTTTTCCTAGCAGTGATAGCAGGTCAGCAAGGACTCTTGACTTGATACATTCATATTTGTGTGGACCAATGTCATATGTTTCCTTAAGAGGATATCAGTATTATGTGACTTTCATTGATGATTATTCCAGGAAGACTTGGATCTACTTTCTGAAGAGCAAAAAGTCCAAGGAAGTCTTGCAAGAGTTCAAAGCTCTTGTGGAGAACCAAACAGGGAGGAAGATCCGAGTTCTCAGATCGGATAACGGGGGTGAGTATACCTCCAAGGAGTTTGATGGATATTGCAGATAGGAGGGTACAGGATGCAATTGACGATTCCATATACTCCAGAGCAGAATGGAGTAGTTGAGAGGAAGAACAGGTCTATTGTTGGAGCAGCCAGAGCTATGCTACATGACCAATCACTTCCTTTCTTTCTTTGGGCTAAGGCTTGCAGCACAGCTGTATATCTTCAGAACAGGAGTCCCCATCGTGCGGTGGGGAACATGACACCTAAGGAGTGTTTTTCAGGCAAGAAACCTGAGGTTAGCCATTTTCGAATATTTGGTAGTTTGACTTACTCTCATGTCCCTTCTGAGAAGAGGACAAAGTTGGAGCCCACTGCAGAGACGGGCATCTTTGTGGGCTATGATGAGACTTCGAAAGCCTTCTGTATTTACCGTCCTTCTCAAAGGAAATTTGTTGTGAGAAGGGATGTGAAGTTTGAGGAGAAGCGAGCCTTCAGAAGTCGAGAGAGTCAGAGCAGGGAGAGCGGCAGGTTCCTGCACCTCAGGTAGTTGCACAGGTACCATCAGCGCAGCAGACAGGATCACAGGCTTCTGGAGTTACTGGACCACACAGTGCAGGCACAAGTTCACCAGTTTCAGTGGTTCAGCCAGCAGGGTCTTTGGGGACAGGTTTTGGGTCTCAGATTACAAATTCACCGTACACGGGATCAAGATTAGGATCACAGAGTACACCAAGTGTTTGTACACCAGCTTTTGGTTCACAGGTTACTGGGGTTTCCACCTCTAGTAGTTCCTTAGATGATGACCGACCAATGTGGGAGCAACCTCCAAGGAAGAAGGCACCTAAGTGGCTTCGAGATACCTTGAAGGAAGCTCAGGAGTTCGGGACACCCAAAGAGCCAATGAGGTCTATTCAGATGCCTAACAGATTGGGCATGCTTTTGATGGCTAGTTTACATGATTCAGAGCCTTCTACTTTTGAGGAGGCCTCCCAGCATCATGTTTGGCGAGATGCCAAGATGGATGAGTACCATTCCATCAGGAAGAACGATGTGTGGGAGATAGTTCCGAGACCTGAGGGGAAGTCAGTGGTGACTTCTCAATGGCTTTACAAGCTAAAGCATGCAGCAGATGGGAGTGTGGAGAAGTACAGGGCCAGGTTTGTAGTGCGGGGTTTTCACAGGTTGAGGGTGTTGATTATAATGAGACCTTTGCGCCAGTTGCTCGGTATACTTCGATCAAGGCTTTTATTTCCATTGCAGCGGAAATGGGTCGAAAGATCCATCAGATGGATGTGAAGACCACATTTCTCAATGGAATCATACAGGAGAAGATTTATGTTGAGCAGCCTCATGGCTTTGAGATTCATGAGAGAGAGTCTCATGTTTGCAAGCTGAAGAAAACCTTGTATGGGTTGAAGCAAGCTCCTAGAGCTTGGTACTCTATGATCGATTCTTACTTGCAGAGGATGGGGTTTCAAAAGAGTGAAGCAAATTTGAATCTCTACTTCATCATGGTTGGAGATGATCCACTTATTCTTTTGTTATATGTTGATGACTTGTTTATCACAGGGGAAGAGAGACCCATTGTTGCTTGCAAGAAGGATCTTGCTTCTAAGTATGAGATGACAGATATTGGGTTGATGCATTATTTTCTGGGATTGAAGATTTGGCAGGAGCCTGGACATATTTTCCTGGGACAAAAGAATGTATGCGGTTGATATTCTGAGGAGATTTAGGATGGAGGATTGCAGACCGATATCGACACCGATAATCACCAACTGGAAGAAGCTTCATGCTTCTGAGGGAGAGTTGGTGGATCCTACATTATACCGTCAGCTCATTGGTTCATTGATGTATCTGGTTAACTCTCGGCCAGATTTGTGTTTTGCAGTGAACACTCTTAGTCGGTGTTATCACATGTATAGTAGTCGAGCTACCATATTCTATTTTTCAAATTCGGTACATTTTTCAACCAGCTCCCCTACATATGAGATGCTGAGATGAGCATTTATGATGGATCGTTTATTTATTTGATGGACTATAGTACTCTCCCATGCCAAGACCGAGTCTCAGGACACTGAGATTTGAGGACTGATGTAGCCATTTAGCCATGTGCAAAGCAATTAGCAGTGCCCAGATTTGCATTAGTTTTTTCTCATTGGACAGATATTGATTCAGATGGATTATTTGCATGATTATGACTCAACTTATATTATATTGTGTTATGGTTATCATTGCTCTTATATTCATTTTTGTGACATGTGTTAGCATTTAGTATCATGATCTAGCATTTAGTATCATGCTCTGGCAGTCATATAGATATGTGGACTTGGATTAATCTATATTATGTATTGATGTCCTTACTCAAAATTAGAAGTTCTTGATCTATACTCGTTGGTTTTACCCTCCTTAGGGAGAATAGAGGTAGTCATTCCCACCATACTGTAAATTTTCCTTTAATATTCAACTAGGGCTAAACAATGCATGCAAAATATCAACTGATAACCACACATGAATATCTTTTACAGTATACAGCGGAATATAAAACTGAGAAATAAATCACAACATCACATCACGATATTGACACTATTATTTTGGGTATGGAAACCCTCAGAAAAACCCAAGATGGGAAAACCGGTGCAACAGTCAGATATAGATTTTATTATGAGAAAATATGGAACTTTTACAATCACTGCAAATTCACCCAAACCTGGCGAATGCAATACCCAGCAAAATCATTGGGCAAATCCCAGCTAAACCTCAACACCGTCCTGTGTGAGTGTACGGCCCAGCTGTACGAAGCTCGATGATCCTACTGCTCACTCCTCCGTCTTCTCAGCTAAATCCTCTCTCTGACTTTCTCTCCTTGTCTGTATCCTGTCTCTGTCAGAATACAAGTGTGTTCTCTCCACCAATTGATCTCTCTTTTATAACTTTAGGTAAAGCGAAAACCCTAATTTCACTTTCACTTTAACTAGTGGTAAAGCAAAAACCCTAATTTCACTTTCACTTTAACTAGTGGTTCACTAAAGTTAATTTGGATCCCTTTAATTTATTTTCCAAAGTAAACTTGGGAAAAGTAAATTCAATACAACCGGTTTCCTATTTTAAGTCTTCTGTATGCAAGAACACATGCATGCAGGAAGACCTTCCTTGTTGCTATTAGTTTAACACTCCCTCTCAACGAGGAAGGGATTCGGTAGCAACCCCAACTTATCCCTGAACTTCACAAAACTCTGTCTGCAAAGTGCCTTGGTGAAAATGTTCGCCACCTGCTCATCTATCTGTATGTACTCCAACCGAATGGTTCCCCTTTGAACACAATCTCTCAAGAAGTGGTATCTGATGTCTATGTGTTTGCTCCGGTCATGGAACACTGGATTCTCAGATAGCCTGATGCCACTCTGATTGTCACAATGAACTACTGTAGCCTCTAGCTCACACTTGAGAAACCCTGCAAGTAACTTCCTCAGCCACATACCTTCACAAGCAACCATGCTAGTTGCCATGTACTCAGCCTCTGCCGAGCTCAATGCAACTGACTTCTGCTTCTTGCTGAACCAAGAGACAACCCCTGATCCGATGTTGAAACAGCAACCTGAAGTACTCTTTCGGTCCTCTACACATCCTGCCCAATCAGCATCTGTGAAACCTGTTAACTGTACACTCCCCCTGCGCTCATAAACCAATCCATACTCCATTGTACCTCTGATGTAGCGAAGTATGTGCTTCGCAGTCATCCAATGCACTCTCTGAGGGTCCACCATGAACTGACTCAAAGAGTTGACTGCAAAGCTGATGTCTGGTCAAATATTGACCAGATACATAAGCGATCCGATTAGCTGACGATACAAGGTAGGATCAAATCCATCTGATCCTGATGCATCAATCTTCCTCCAGTTGGAAACTAGAGGTATGGCCATAGGCTTGCAGTCTTCCATCCTGAATCTCTTCAAGATCTCCACTGCATACTTCCCCTGTCTAATGAAGAAGCATCCATCTCTTTGCCAAACCTCCAAGCCCAAAAAGTAATGCAACAGCCCAAGGTCTTTCATCTCAAACTCTACTGCAAGGTTGGACTTACAGTCTCCACTCAACCTCTCATCTCCTGTCAAAAAGAGATCATCCACATATAAGACCAGTATGAGAGGCACCTCACCTGTCAAAAAGTACAGGTTGTGGTCAGCCTCACTCCGCTGAAATCCCATCTCACGTAGATAGTTGTCAATCCTAGAGTACCATGTTCGAGGTGCCTGCTTGAGCCCATAAAGAGCTCGATGCAGTTTGCATACATGCGTCTCCCTGTTCTCCCCATCAAACCCCTCTGGCTGCTCAATATACACCTCCTCCTCTATAACTCCATTGAGGAAGGCAGTCTTGACGTCCATCTGATGGACAGGCCAACCCATCTCAGCTGCTAGTGAGACAATGGTTCGAATGGAAGAATACCTGGCAACAGGGGCGAAGGTCTCCTCATAATCAATACCCTCCTTCTGTGAAAACCCCTTTGCCACAAAGCGCGACTTGTACTTCTCCACGCTTCCGTCTGCTGCATGCTTCACCTTGTAGATCCATCTGGACTCCACCACCTTTTTCCCTTGTGGCCTCGGCACAACCTCCCATACTTGGTTCTTCATAATGGAGTCATACTCCTCAACCATAGCTTCCCGCCACACATCATGTTGTGCAGCCTCCCCAAAGCTGGAAGGTTCAGAGTTAATCAACTCTGTCATCAGTGCCATATAACTAAGCCTCTCTAGTGGTACACTCCGTCTAAAAGATGTCTGTGGAGGATCTAACTGCCTGGAATCCTGCATTGTGGATCTAAACCACTTAGGCCTTGGCCTTGTGTCAACCTGCTGCGGCTGCCGGATATTCGTCTCCTGCTGCAGCTCATCCTTCAAGTCAATGACTGAAGGATCCTGTCCACCTGACTCCCTCTGACCATTAGAACATGTGCTTTGTGTCTGTACCTGTACCTGTACATCTAGCTCCTCCAACTTGACTCCCGACTCCTGTGCTGGCTACTGCTCTGCTGGTAAGTCCAGAGATCTCTGCAAGGCCATGTCCTCATCGAACTGGACATCCCTGCTCACAATGATCCTCCTGCGAGCAGGAATGTAAACTCTATATGCCTTCGAAATCTCGCTGTAACCAACAAGTAACCCCTTCTCTCCAGAAGGGTCCAACTTCTTCCTATTGTCAGCATGAACATGACAATAGCAGACACTGCCAAATATGCGAATGTGACTCACATCTGGCCTAGTGCCTGTAAAGACCTCCTCTGGTGTCTTCCTCCCCAAAGCTGTGTGGGGACACCTGTTCTGAATGTATACTGCAGTCATGTATGCCTCGGCCCAGAGGAATAGTGGTAATCCCTGATCAAATAGCATGGCCTTGGCTGCTCCAACCATAGTCCTGGTCTTCCGCTCTGCAACTCCATTCTGCTGTGGGGTATGGGGCACAGTGTGCTCCTTCTTGATCCCCTCAGTCGAACAATACTCCATGAACTCATTGGAAGTGTACTCACCCCCGTTGTCTGTCCTCAACACTTGAATCTTCTTTCCTGTTTGGTTCTCCACAAGAATCTTGAACTCTCGGAACCTCTGAAAGACCTCTGACTTGGCCTTCAGGAAATAGATCCAGGTTTTCCTAGAATAGTCATCAATGAAGGTTACGCAGTAACTGTAACCACTAAACAAATAGACACTCATAGGTCCGCATACATCTGAATGCACCAAGTCCAATGGCTCCTTAGACTTGTGCTCACTCAGTGGGAAAGGCTTCCTAATGTTCTTCCCCAAAGCACAACCCTTGCAGTGATTATGTTTTTCCTCTTGTACTTGAGGAACTCTAATGACTGCTTGTCTCAAATGCTTTAGTGCTCCATGGTGTAAGTGTGCCATCCTCCTATGCCATAACTCACCCTGACTGTTGTTGTTGCTGCTGACTTGAGCCTTTGCACGCTCAAAGTGTAATTTGTACACTTTCCCGCTCCTTCTGCCAATCACCCGATCCAAGCTCCCATCTAACGCCTTAGACCTGATATACACTCTATGGTCACGAAACTTCACCTAATATCCCTTGTCCTCCAAAGTGGAGACTGATATAAGGTTCTTGGTCAGTCCTGGAACATATAACACATCAGCAAAACTAAGGGGTTTTCCAGAATCCCTCTCAAATGAAACAGTGCCAACTCTCTGCGCCTGATACCGCGCATCATCACCCAGCGCAACGTGGATCCCTGTTCCACCCTCCTTCAAGTCTTTGAAGAATCTCTTATGTCCAGTCATGTGACTAGATGCTCCACTGTCGATGTACCATATGTTGCTCCTTGTGGTGCATGCCATGCAAGCTATCAAACAGAACTCCTCATCGGAGTTCCTACTGAACTCATCCACCTCTGCAAATCCAGCCATTTGAGTGTTATTCTTCTTCTTCCTATCTGGGCATTGGAAGGCAAAGTGTCCCTGCTTGTGGCAGAAAAAACACTTGACCTTTAACACGTCAATGTTCTTCTTACCATCCTTCTTTCTCTTTGCCTTCCCCTTGCTCTTCCCTGTAAGGGCTAGAGCTTCCTCATCCACAATCTGTGGGGCACTGTTGGATGAGCCTGATCCTTGACCCATGCGGGTCTCCTCCTGCACAAAGTCATCCCATAGTCTCTGCCAATCAGGGAGCTTCTCCCTAGCCACAACACCTTTGACAAAGGTGTCCCATGGCTTAGAAAAGCCATTGAGGGCCATCCGAACTAGCTCCTCATCCACTATCTTAGAGCCAACAGCTCCAAGCTCGTCCCTGATCTGTGTGAGCCTCGAGAGATAAGGCACCACTCCTTCTCCCTTAGCCATCTTGGTGTTGCGCATCCTCTCTTGCAACACCATCTTCCGGTTCTCGTTCTTGCTTTAGTACAGACTCTCCAAAGCCGTCCACATCTCTACTGCAGTCTTCTTACCAGAAAGGTGAGGAACTATATGGTCCTTCACTCCATCCATGATAATCAATATGGCTCTGGAATCAATCTTCTTCCAAGCTGCTAAATCTACTAGATCTGTCGGTGCAACCTTCGTGGAGTCAATGTGCTCCTCTGCATCACTGACGTCCAAGATCCCTGTGATCTTTTCTTTCTAGGTAGGAAAGTTCTGAGCACCCTGGAGTCTATCCTCAACTCTCAACTGCACGGCCATAGTGAAGTGTACCTGTCAAACCCTAGATCTGGAAGTCTAAGATTGTGTCTTCCTATAGATCTGCCCCTGATCTATCACTGCTACTGCAAATCTCTCAGCTTTAGCTCACCAGAGCTCTGATACCATGTAATTTTCCTTTAATATTCAAATAGGGCTAAACAATGCATGCAAAATATCAACTGATAACCACACATGAATATCTTTTACAGTATGCAGCGGAATGTAAAACTGAGAAATAAATCACAACATCACATCACGATGTTGACACTTATTTTGGATATGGAAACCCCCAAAAAAACCCAAGATGGGAAAACCGATGCAGCAGTCAGATATAGATTTTATTATGAGAAAATATGGAACTTTTACAATCACCGCAAATTCACCCAAACCTGGCGAATGCAGTACCCGGCAGAATCACTGGGCAAATCCCAGCTAAACCTCAACACCCTCCTGTGTGAAGCTCGATGATCCTGCTGCTCGCTCCTCTGTCTTCTCGGCTAAATCCTCTCTCTGACTTTCTCTCCTTGTCTATATCCTGTCTCTGTCGGAATACAAGTGTGTTCTCTCCACCAATTGATCTCTCTTTTATAACTTTGGGTCAAGCGAAAACCCTAATTTCACTTTCACTCTAACTAGTGGTAAAGCAAAAACCCTAATTTCAATTTCACTTTAACTAGTGGTTCACTAAAGTTAGTTTAGATCACTTTAATTTATTTTCCAAAGTAAACTTAGGAAAAGTAAATTAAATACAACTGGTTTCCTATTTTAAGTCTTGTGCATGCAAGAACACATGCATGCAGAAAGACCTTCCTTGTTGCTACTAGTTTAACACATACTTTGGCTTGCTAGTGTTTGTTTCATTATGCATTGTCTCCACCCATCCATTACCTTCCAGTTGTGTTTCAGTCCGACTTACTACTTGACTTGTGGCATGGAGGACCTTTCCCCGCTAGAGCCTTTGTTGGACAAGCCTCCCTGTTTATTTGTGTCTCGGCTCTGAGTTGCCTAGGATGTGTTTGCTTACCTGAAACAAGTAGCGCTACCATCAATACAATGTATTTGGAAATAAAATGAATATCTTATAAAAATCCCATTCATGAAAGGTAGTGTTTTTCAACATACGTGAATGTAAGGCTAGCCTAATGAAATTGGCTCTGAAAAATATTGCAATGAAATATCTTAAAACATTCATGAAAAGTAGTGTTTTTCAACATATATGAATGCATAAAGCCTGAATGATAAAAGTCCGTATAAAAATACGTGGACAAAGGCTATGGGAAATCAGAGGCCCAAAACGCAATGGTTCCTAAAAGTTATATCTAAAGATTGTTGGCCTCACTTGTATTGAGTTGGATTGTGAGCATTTGTCAAGGTGAGTAAGCACCTCTGAAGTAGTTCACCCATTTGTGAGGCACTACCATCCCCTTTGTTGTTGTTTGTCCGGCAAATGGCTACAGTGAGTATCCCCTTTCCATATCCAAAGTGTCACAATGTTGAATGGGCAGTCATCTTTTGGCCTAACCTTATGAATTTTAAGCCTTCACCCTTCACTAGCAAATTGACTACAACTCTGAAGTAAGTATAGTCTTGAAAGTTTGATCTGAGTTATAATAAATAAATCTCTATATATGTATTTGATTGATGTACCGCCAGTGAAGTGATTGTTACTTAAATGATTTGTAGAGCATGTCTTATCCTTTTAACACTTGCAGCAGATGGATGTTAGCCTGAGTTACATTATTGGTATCTGATCATTTACAAGTCATTATTTTGTCTATTTGATATTGTAGATGATCAGGCAGAGACCTAGAGAGGGTATGAGTATATACCTTAGATGGATTTGGACTTTCTGAGTCCAGTGAGACAGCTTGTTTTTAGTTCCGGGCACTTACAGAGATGGTCAAGCTCATTTTACCCTTCTAGTGCAGTTTTGTTTCACTAGATGGCAAGTCTGAGCAGAGAGATGATTTTGTTGGATCTCTTAGGGCACTATATGGGGCATAGGGGGTCCAGCCACTTGATTGTACCATAGTACCCCTCTCCCAAAGAGCTTGGTGGGCTCAGTTGGACAACACAAGCACCCTAGGAGGTTGTTTTGGGCCTATCACGTTTCCCGAGGCAGATTAAAAAATAATTAAATGGCTATTGAAGAAATCAATTTGGGCTACCGAGGCAAGGAAATGGCATGGGATGAGTTCTGGAAAGGGTAATGTCTTCCACTTCTTCTCCAGCAATTGCTCCACTTTGATGGGCCCACATCTGATTTTCAGGCATATTATATTATTTTCTGGAGCTTTTGGAGGCTCACAATTTCCTCAAGGAGGCACAATTTCACATTTAAAAAATTATATTATTTTTATTGTGCCATGGGGACACCCAAAGGGAGTTAGTTAACACTCCCTGGACCCACCATGTGCTTCATTTATTTTTTTGCTGAGTGGGATCCCCTCTCTTAGGGTGATTTAGTCCACTTTTGTATTATACTATGGCATTGATCCATGTATTGTATGTTGAGCTCATCTCAACCGTTGATTAAAACATTTGTATATTTTAATCTTAGCCACTCATTTGAAAAGTGGTTAGGATTTTGGTTCTCTCATACCTATTTAAAGAAGAGAGCTTCTCATTTGTAAGGGGTCTTTGGCTCTTGGATCTAGATAATAGAAAAACTTTTCTTGTGGATATTTTTGGATCTCCTTTGTATCTGGTGTTCTTAGATGGTGATTGGAAAATCTTTTGCTTCCTAGCATTTGGGTATTTGTTTTGAGATCTATATATTTTTCGGGAAACATTGTCTTGTCTACAGGAGGGCGACTTCAACTTGGGCGTTTTTGTAGGGCTGCCTCAATTCGCTTGGCTTGGATTCGAGAGAGAGCACAGTGACTTCTTGGGGCAAAACATTGAGCATAGAACTCACTCAAATCTTCTCAAATTGATTGGGATAGCAAGGATCATCATCATCAAGGCATCTACAAGGTTTTCCAGGTAAGATCTACTGGTTAGTTCTTCTCTTCCAAGATCTCAATCCATTGGCATCTGTATTTCCATTTTACTTTAAAAACCCTAACTAATAAAAAACCAAAAAATATGATGGCTCAATCCATTTGAGTTCTCGACAAACCATTTTTGGGTTATGTAGATCGAGCCCGACCCTAAGTGGGTCTTCCTCAACGTTGAGCTAGAAGTGACTCTGTTGCCCTAGATCTGAGAAACACTGGTCTTCAAACCCTAGCGCTACCTTCCATGTTGCCCTCCTTTCTTGAAATTTGATCATTTTTTATAAAACTACTTTTTTGGTTTGTAGATAGAGTCTAAATACAGGTGGGTCTTCTTCAAAGTTGAGGAGAAAGTGACTCCATTTCCCTAGAAGTGAAAGGCACTGATCTCCAACCCTAGCGCTACCCCTTCTTTTGCCTTTTTCCCTTGCGTTTTGACCTTCTCCTGCTGACTCAAGTGCTTTAACATTGTCATACCTTATGTCCGGTCTAATCCTTGGTACTAGATAGCCCCAATCCCGGTCTCACCTATTCTGCCTTGGTCACATTTCCCAAGGCAGTGGATATCTTCACCTTTACTAGTACCTTAACGCCAGATCTAGTATTTACCTCATAAGTCATCTGTGTCCCAACTTGGATCAAATCTCATATCTCTTAAACCCTGATCCCAAGCCTTGGTTCACCTAGTGACGTCATCCATAGATCTAGGGTTTCCATCACCTTACACCTTACATACCTCAAGTCCATTTGATCTAATCCGGTGTCTAGGTCTAATCTCTCCTGTCGAGAATAGATCTAGGTCTCCCCCATTGTTGTCTTGGGCTAAGATAACATAAAGTGAAGATTGTCTCGATTGGCGTGATAACCATCCATTTGGGAGTCGAGGCAATCTTGCTTCCACCTCCTTAGTTGCTTGTCCCTCTACCGTCCATCCTGGATCCATCTCACATAGGCAACTACAAGGTTGGTGATAATAGTCAATTCATGGTTAAGCCTAAGAGTGTGCACTGGGTAGCTGCAAAACATGTTTTGCGATACCTAGCAGGGACAGTGGATTATGGTTTGGACTACAGGAGGTCGGATGGGATCAAATTGGTTGGTTATACTAACTCAAATTGGGCAGGCAGTGTGGCAAACCAGAAGAGCACTTCCAGATGTTGTTTCAGTTTGGGCTCGGCAGTAGTGTCATGGTTCAGTCGAAAGCAAAAATCTGTTGCTTTGAGTTCTGTTGAGGCCGAATAGATGGCAGCCAATCAAGCCAGCTGCGAGGTGTTGTGGCTTCGCAAGTTGCCGGTGAATTTATTTCGTCAAGAGCTGAGGCCTACGGTGATCTACTGTGACAATCAAAGTTGCATTCAACTCTCTAAGAATCCAGTATTTCATGACTAGTCAAAGCATATTGAGATCAGGTATTATTTCATCCGAGATTATGTTCAGAGAGGAGCAGTATCTTTACAATACATTTCCATTGATGAGCAGGTTGCAGACATTCTGACGAAATCTTTGGGCAAGAGCAAGTTTGTCTTCTTCAGAGACAAGTTGGGAGTGGTGCAGAACACCTTCCTCAGTAAGAGGGAGTGTTGATTTTTGTACCTAGGAAAGTGTTCCCCTAGGTGACTTTAGCCTTAGTCACTTAAAAGGGGAAATAAACTGACCCTTGCATTAAATGACTTAAGTTGAGCATTTAATGTGGCTTTAGAGATTAAAGTCACTTTTGATAAATTTAAGTGGGTGAGTAAAATTAATTTTTATGAGAATTAAATAGGAGCATTTATTCTTATCCCTAGATCTAATCTAATCTCAGCCATTGAATTTAAAGTCCTCTCACTTACCTAGGGTTTTGGTCAAAAAGCAAGGGAAAGGCAAAATGAATTTATTCTTGAGAGAAGAGTGAAGAGAGAGTTGAAGAGAGGCACGATTTTCGAGGCACCCAACTGAAGTGATTTCCAGTCGGCACAAAAATCTAGAAAGCATTTATTTGCAACACGCAAATCAAGGAAAATAGCAGCAAAAATCAGGGCACAGTTTTTAGGTGAGAAGGCTAGCACGATTTTCGAGACATCAGCATTAATTGTTGACTGTCTGTACATACTATACTATACATCGTACGGTTCCATACAGCACAAAAATCGAGGCACAAGTACAGCACCGAAATCGTGGTGGGTTCGTACTGCACAAAAATCGAGGAAGGGATTTTTGGGCATGAAAATCAAGACAACCGTAAAGCACAGAAATCGAGGCATTTATTACAAGTCGTACAGCAGCTGACATACAGTCCATACTGTGGCACGTTTTCCGAGGCAGCCTTTAGTAAATTTTCAAAGTTGGGCTTTTACTGTTTGACATGGAAAACAAGACAGAAATTTCTCTTCTAGGTTGAGATAAGTTGGTTTTGAAATTTCTGAGTTTTTTGCTGTAAAAGAAAAAAAATTCTTGAAAAATAAAATCTCTCCCTCTGTGTCTAGTTTTTCCCCTTGTGGGTTTTTCCAGAGCCATTGGCCAAAAATTTATGAGTACTATGTGTTGAATGGTGTGCATTTATTTACTTTCTGTCCATGAAACGATTGAAGTTTCAGCATTGGTCTTAAGTCTGGAATTTATGATTATTTTCAGCCTTCTATATTTCTGGGTTTGGCAATAAACTGAGCCATTTTTTAACTTCTAAACCGAAGGCTAAAACTTGTGAAAAACTTACAGTGTGGATCATGGAAACCAAAATAAGGAGTCATGAATTTCCCTATGAGTGACTTGCATAAGAGGTTTGGGTTGGTCGCCCAAGTAAAATGTCAATAACCCTACAAAAGGTGTTAAAAGACCCCAAATTAAAAGTATTAAAGTAATTTTTAATCGGTAAAATTAAAAATTACAAAAATGGTTTTTGAAAGCTGGTTTCCTTATCTTATGGATGTATTAATCCTCATCTCTACTCAATGATAAATTATAAATAGAGAGCACCTTCAATTGAGCAATACACATTCATGATCTTTTATCTTTGATCCAAGAAGAAAAATTTGTGGGCTTTATGTTGGTACTCTTTCTCTTATCATCGTGAGGTCTAGTGCATTTGGTGGAAAACAACAACGAGGGTTTGATGTTCAGTTCAGTCTCTTTATGACAGCCATAGCCCTGGTTCTAGCTCCTAGTGCCCTACAAGGACTAACTCCAACATTCGGTAGCCCTTAAAGGGCTTGTTCCTTGAGGGGTCAAGCCCTAACTAGGCCCTATAATCAAGCCTCCATAAGACATAGACCTACCCAGCATCCCTGAAAGTGGTTAAGTAAGGTACCTTAGGCATACTCTAGGGCAGCCGAGGTCATATGATAGCCATTTGAAGTCTCAGCAGGGCATCCGAGTGCACTCGAGGTTACCTGCTAGCCATTGGAGGTCTCATACCAGGCAGCCGAGACCTGTTCAGGCATCTGAAGTCTTATCTCTACTCACTAAAGGTTCAAATCAGGCACCATGACCCTAACTTAGCCACCAAAAAAGCCTTCTAGGGTTTAGACAGTCAACACCAATTCTAATTGGTCAACGGCAACCTAATCAATCAAAGGCAGTCTCATGTTAGTCAACATCAATCTTAGGTCAGTTGTTTGTAGAGAGTTAGGATTTGATCAATTTATGACAACCTCAGGCTGCAGCTATAATCTTGTTCATCGTTAACTTCATCATCTAGCAGGTTACCGTGGTTTACTACAAGGTTGACATCATCTCCATTAAAGCTCAAGGGTTTCTCTATCATGGAGGCACACTCATTGTGGTAAAGTACCACATTCACTGTGTGGTATAGTACCATGGCTATATGTGTGATGTAAATAGAGGATGCACTATGTGATGAAAGTTAGGGATGCTAGCTCCTACAGCTAAACTAGGGCTTGGTGTCAACTTGATGTGATATCCAGATCTAGCATGGCAATGATAGTTGTTGACCACCAAAACCAACTAGGTGGACAATGATGTACCATGCACATGTTGGATGTGCCTTGAATATAAGAATGAAGTACTTAATGATTATATCAAGCGAGGCAACTCTTCTTCTCTTCTTCTCTCTATGAAATCTCCGCACCCCTGCGAGGGATTTTGTAAGGATATGTCAGCATGAAGATCTTGTTTTTTGTAACTTAATCGCCTAAGACTTAGTCATTAGGGAAGTCCTTTCATCGAGTATTTTTTCACTTGGATAATTAAAATTTCATTTTAAAGATTTTAATTATTTGAGTTTTTCACTCAAAATTACCTCCAAAGTGGTGAAAGGTGTTATAGTAATCAAGTCCATGGGGTGATTGGGGCCTAAGAATGTTCTATATTACCATGCTAGACATTATCCAGAGTCTTGCGAAATTTCATTAAGTTTTGCATAGTTTTTATTTTATTTTTGGTCATTAAAAATTGTCACTCAAAACAATTTGTTGTAATGTAAAAGAGGGTTACTTGGTCCTTTTTAATGTTGTATAGGGGTATGGGTACTCAATACAAATGGCATGAGACCCCCTACACACTTGGGCCAAGTTTAAAGTCATTCGGACAAGTTTTACTATGGTTTTAATCACTTTTACTCAATTCAGTCATGGAAATCAAGAAATTGGGCATTTAATTAGAGAGCCAAATTTTGGAAAAGTGACTATAGTCACTTGGGGTAGCCAAGTAAAGATTCTAATGTTTATATTAGGTTCCTAATACAAATTTAAAACCCAAAGGGGGCCCCCCGAACAAGCATGTGACAAGTTTTGAGTTGCTGACTCTAGGGGGGTGCCCCCTTCTCTCTTTGATTGGTTGGGTGAGCTAAAGTCAATGGAAAGGGCCCCACTATGGTGGTTTCCTCCCCATTTGACATAGCAATAAGATTAAAAGCATTAAATTAGGGGTTTCTCTCCCCATATTTGAGATCTTAAACCATGGTTTTCATTCTTGTAGTAAAAGAAGTTCATATATTTTCTAGTTTGAAGTTTATGATTTTTTTGCTCATTATTTGATTCTCACCTTCTAGTAGTTTTGCAGTGAAAATCTTATAAGTTGTAGGTTATTTGGATTGAAGAGTGGCATTCCTCAGTTAGATGCCCCATTACTTCATTTCTTAAAGAACAAAGGACCAGTTTTCTCCTTCTTTACATACAAATTTCTGCATTTTAATTTTAGTTTGTTGAGTGTTTCAAATCTGATTTTAACCCTTTTATACTCAAGTTCTTTCAAAATTATTCATTTGACAACTTTGTGTAAATTTTATATATATATTGCACTAACATACTAACTTCCCCAAAGTGGTTTTGGGCACATTTTATCATATTTATGTTTGCTGGTTTTTAGCAGGTTGGTAACAAAACAAGGCAAAACTCCGTCCCATTTAGCTCACCAAAGATCCAATCCAACATCAGCACAACAAACACACTAAGCTACACATGCACTTCATCATAAAGCTTATTCAAGATCACATTCTCTAAGTTCTATTTTTCCCTCCAAATGATCAAGCTGCAAACATTTTCATAAAGTCTGTTACAAAAGTGAAGTATTCCAAACTTCAATCTACGTTAGGAGCTCAGGAAGTTATCATTAAGGGGGGATAGGCTCTAATAACTCCCTCCTTCTGTTATTGTGTCACCTTTGTAAATCCTTCAATCCTACCCCAGGTTGTTCTTAAGGGGGATTATTAGGTTATTTAGAAACTTAATATCAACTTCGTTTAATGTGTCTTTAGGTAAAGTGTGTTTCTTTAGTATGCATTAGTATCCAATTGTACTTTTGTAATCCAACAGTCACGAAATGTTTTGGACATAAAGTGATCTGACATTCATCTTCTCCTCAATGCTAACAGTTATATCGATCTGTGGCTTAGCACCTGATTGGTTCATGGTCTCTATTTAAAGATAATGGAGGGTCATTTGCTGATGATCAATTGTGAGAAATTCATATGTAAAATATTTTCCTTTTGCATTAATATATTGCCTCAAGTGGTTGTGTTGGCTAGGGTTGTGGGCTATTTCCTTCTCTGAGAGTTTTAAGTTTTAACCACACAATACATTAGTGTGTTGATCTTTGATCTATTTGTCTGAGTGGTTGCTTAAGGTGTTCAATCTGTGTAGAAATAGCATGTTTTGTCGATCAATTCTTGGATTGCAAATTTGCTATTTAGACATGGCAGATTTCCTTAGCGAAACCAGGAACACCGGTACTGCATATACTAAACTGGAAAAAACATATTTGTTGACTAGCAATACCATTACCCGGGATCTTTAATCAGAAACCTGTGCTTAAAGGAGTATGGATGGCATTACCCAAATATTTGTGCTGGAAAATGTGGCTTACCAAAAACAAAAATATCTTTCCCTCAAAACAACCTCACCCAAGGAATTTGCAGCTCAGGCAAGTGATCTTTTGAATAAAGCATTTTTATCAAAAAGGAACCCTGTTAATGCAGCTACAGCTCTTGAAGTAGAGGAGGAAATATGGTTCATTGATGGAGGTAACCTACAATCAAAGGATCTAATTAGGAAGCCATGACCAGATCAGTTTAGACGCTTAAGATTTTCAGAAATGGGCAGCCACACAGAAAAAACATCTCTTTTTTGACGGATAGGTCAAGTAAGAAAGGCAAACTCCGGATGCCGCTCATCTCTATCTAGAATGATTGCCAAGATCAAAGGGCTTGTTCCTTACTTTAAAACAATTGAATTCCTCCATATTCTTCGATCTTGCACAAACAACTGGACAGCATGGTGAATAAAGAGATACAATTGGACAAAGGGGTTTTAATCAAAACTAGGGAGACCCCATTGTATATTTAATCCCATGACCATCAACCTTAGGTTTCAACATGCAAGGTAATTGTAATTTGTGTGGACAAATGTCTCTTGGAAAGGGTTGAAGACGACCAAACCATAAATCCACCCCTCCTCCCTGTACCTTTCTCACAGATCACTCCAAGTAATCACAGTGGGAATCTTACCACCGATATGGCACAGGTGGGATATTTTGATTGCATCTTTGTCTGCGGATTTTTGTTATGGTGGGAATTTGCATTGTTGTTTGCAAGGTTAGTCCATCACCAGGTTTCAACCTTGGCACCTCCAGTGGCACCTTGGGTATCCTAGGCAGTATGGCTCATTGACCTAGTTTGTACTTTGTTAATTGCAGGGCTCGACACTTGCAGAGGCATTAAAAACAGTGACAGGATTGTCGACAGGCAGTGGTTTGGTTTGTCAGCTGCAAAGTATACTCTCCACAATGGCATCATCAGAAGTACTAGAATTTTGGGGGTAACCACAGTCCACGACTGAATACAGTCATCCTGGTAAGTGTGCTTATTGTAAATTGTAATGTCTTGGACATTGGCAAGGTATTAAGAACACTGGCTAGCCAGATTGATGCTCTGCAAAGTGCAATTTCTCATATTACCCAAAGAATAGGCATGTAATTTGAGACTCACTTGGTCAAATATGCAAAGATCGAAGTGAAATTGAAAGCCCCAAACCAGAGGTTAGACAGAATAGCAACTGATTTGGATATGCATTACCATATAATTCTTGGGTTTGCTCACAGTTCCCAGCCCATTGTAGGCCAACCCTCTGACTCCAATGCTTCAGTAAAGGAAGAACCGATTGAATAAAATGACGGTTCAACAGGCTCAAGAAGAACATGTAAGAGAATCACCAGTATAGTATGAACCTGGGTACCAGCAAAATGAAGATATGGCTATGGAGGAATCCCACCGTGGGCATGATTTTACATAATTTTCTCAGGTTTTTATGTATTGCCAGTTTATTTTGTTCTGTGGTCAGTTTGTCAGGCTTTTCAGTTTCAGATATTATCGAAAACAAGTAGACAGTAGATCTAATGGTCATTCTGTGAGTTCTTTTTTGACATACGTGAAAATTTTGGATCATGTACTGCACTGTCTAACACTTTCTGTAACTTTTTGTTGAACAGTCTGACCACGGCTTTTTATATATGAATACAAATACTAGCTGTTCCTGTTTTAAAAGAAAATTTGTCCTCTTATGTACAAGCCATAAATAGAGTCATTAATTTCCTCACATAAAATGCTGATCAAGCAAGCCCCTCAACAATGGCATGAAAATATTGGCCAATTTCTCAAATCCAGCAGATTTAAAAAAGTATTTCAGATACTAATCTTTACATTAAAGAAAAAGAAGTAGTCGGCAGCACTGATTTGTGGGGCAGAAATGAGATGAAAAGTTCAAGTGTTTCCTAATTACACTTGGTCTCCAAGTCCAAATCAAATTGGAACTGAGCAAACAAGATATTATTTTCAAGAAAATATCGATTTCCAAAAGTTATACAGTCATCATGAAATTTGGTAAATATAAGTAATTCAAGACTTTACTGGAAAAGATTTAAAGCCCATAGATATTCTCTGAAGTGCAAACCCATGGAAACTTTACATGTACTCTTTGCTCTCTTCCATAGGCTGTAGACTGTAGCTCAAACAAATCAAATACATATGCATATTTAAACAATTAACAACAAGAGATTCACAGGTTTAAATAGCAACCATCTATATATGTGACAAATCTCCGTCATTTCCATGACTTAAATGCATTTAGCATTAGTTTAAACAGCAGTTCTTCATGTAGCCAATTTGCATACGTATTGTCCTCTGCTTTCATGGGTAGTATAGCTTTAATTTTGCTTTATTTTAAAACAATTAACAACATGAGATTTACAGTTTAAATTAAAAACATCTAGATATGTGACAGATCTCCTTCATTTCCATGACTTAAATGCATTTAGGATTAGTTTAATAAACAGCATTTCTCCATGTGACCAATCTGTATTCCTATTGGCCTCTGCTTTCATGGGTAGCATAGCTTTAATCTTTATTTCAATTTTCCATAGCCAACTATAGTACACCTTTATTCATGATTCCTCTTCCTATCTGAGTCTCGGGAAATTCTATTGTTGCCTCCTCCGACACAAGAAACATCTCTTCATCTCACAAAGAAAATGTGAACTGTGCGCTTCCCTTTGCCACTCTCCCAAAATGTTTTAGCTCTCCCTCTTTCTTTGCCTCTCTCCTCTCCCCCCCTAACTTTAACCCCTGCTCCGTGTTTTCTACTTCAGCTCTCTATGATGTTCCTGGGAAGCCCTTGATCCAAGTTAACTCTCCTCCCCCTTTTTTCTGCCTATTCTATTGACAAGATATCCAGGAGGTAGTTAGAGTGACAAATACCAGCAAAGCAACAAATGAGGGCTTCCAGGCCGAGTTTTTCAAACACGGCCTCCACACTCTTGATGACCATATGGCAAATCTCTTCAACAAGGTTGTCAAAATAGGGTTTAATTAGACTTGGTCTTATTACACTATTCACCCTATCCACAATTTATGTTCCAATGCCAACCCTAACAATTACAGAAAGACATGGTTGGCCACATATTCTTGAAACTTTACAGCACTTTCCTTTGTATGAAGCTTTCAGATGAGTGCAGATGCCTTAGAACTAGACGAAAAGCAAGCTTTCAACGCGTTCATTAAACCATGTATCACATGCTTAGACTATGAGCAATATTAACGAGGCGAGATATCACTCTTCACATTTCTATTGCTATTTTGTAGACTTACGAAAAGCACTCAACTCTATCCTGCAAGAGGCCCACTATTCTAGACACAAAGAAACTTATCAGAAATATCAAAAAATATCGACCAGAATAAACTTGGCCCTAAAAAACTCAAAATAATGTTAGACACATCAGGAACTTTAAAAACTTGGAATAAATCATAAATATCAAGAGAAATTGGAGATATTTGCGACACTGCTTCAGGCATGGGTTAACAAGGGCTATGGGTCCTTAGCTTTGCTCAAAGGACAATGTTTTTGGCACCACTTCTTGGAAATATTATCCAAGATATCTCTCATGGACTCCATTATCCGAACCTATAATACTTTATGTGACAGAGGTTTGGGGGCTTCGCTTGCTCGAGACAGACTAAGCTACTGCTAAGAGTGTTCATACACGTCTCCTCCTATGGATGATTTGGATGCAAACAGATAGTCTCTTAGCCCATTATTCTTACAAAGTTTGGGCCCGCCCCCTCCATCTTGACACTATGTTCAACATGATCGCACTCCTCCATCATGTTCAGAGTTTTGGTCACTCAACAATAGGTTTGGATCGGTGTAGATACTTGGCCTATTTCTCAGTAGAGTCCATTGCTTTAGCTAGCCCCGCCCGCGCCCCCCCCCCCCCTAAATGGGCACTCTATTGGTTTGTAGGCGGAGTCGATGGGTGTTGCAATGGACTGCCTCCCTCCATTCAATTACTCCCAGGATGCACCTAGCCACCTCTTACATAGAAGGCAGGGCTTGAACATAATGAATTGGCATGACATTTACACGTAGTTCATACAGGTCACTTGGACTAATACCCACCAAGCATGTTACATGTGAAGGATGTCCCTTTGTTCAGAGCACTTCATTGGAGTTGGGGGATGACCTCGTTCTCCAACTTCCATATACGCATCGTCACTAGATGCATGCTCTCTGCATTCCCTTGGGCCCATTCAAAGTGGGTTTACATAGACTACAATGGAGGCCAAACCCGCCTAATTTGAGCATTCAGGAAAGACCTACTAATTGTGTCATATCCAAGAAGATGAGATGAAAAGGAGATTCCATTGTCTATTTAGGGAGTCACAAACACTTTCTAGTTTCTTTTGGTATCCCAACCAAAGATGCATGACCTAATACATGAGGGAGGCCCTCGAATTTTGTTCTTGAGTACTCCAACTACTCCCTCCACCTATATGATTACTTCCTTTTTTATGATGCTCCCATCCCACCAAGGGGACCAAGCAAAAAATTGATAGCAACATGGCTTTCGATCCTAGATTACTATTAGTGAGGAGATGAGGGGGCATTCCTATTCCCTAGAGATCCCATAGTAAGCATCATTACAAATCTCACACTAGCAATCAGACAGATCCTTGGAAGCCTCCATGGTGCACTACCTCATCTAGGCAATAGAATATTGTGCAGTCTAGCTCTTCTTCCAGATCCTCCTCCAGGAAGCCCTCTATTCAGACTCCAGAGTTTCCTCTATTCAGCCTCAAATGTTTGGGGAACTAACCCTAGCGAACCCTAATATGCTTACATTACTTGTATTCAAGGTTTTGGATTTACTCTCCTCGTACATTTTTCTTCCAATTCCACTCTCCACCCTTCCTGTTCAAACTTCAGGTTAGTACTTTATATTCTACATTTCACATTATATAGCAGCCATTTTTGTGCTCCGATGTTCAATAGATGCTATTGTAGTCAGCAATCCCATTGAACAACTTTTGTGGTCATTTGTTGGACATTACGGAAATTACCTCACATTATCTTGTCTAAACATGACTTGTATTAAATTAGATGTAATTTAGGTTTCTTACCATTTCTATCCACGTTCAACATGGTTTAACTAGCCAATTAAAAAACACTATTTTCCTGATTTGTTTGGTAATGATTATAAAGGCATTGCAAAATGAGTTTTTGGTCCAAAACCTAAACAAACTTCAAGAGGATATGGATCAACAAGCATAGATCACACAAAGGAAAATCAGCAACGAGAGATCCAAATAGTTTTAATGTGGAATCATGCCAAATTACACAGAGTTCATAATCTAATTTCCCAACATCATGATCACTATTGAATTTTTGCCATAAATTGCATTATCCAGTGAAGTTAGATGGCTTTCAAGACCAAATAAACATCTAGGCTCACAGTAATCCATACAAATTTTGAAGATTCAAAAATTGAGTGAAACCTCTCAAGCACCAATAATTCCACAAACCGTCCACTGAAAGCAAGTTTTTAAACACTTTTCCTCCTATGTGCACTCAACATGCTTTTGCCACTATTCTATTATGTAAAAATGATCTAAATCAATACATCTTTGGAAAACCCAATATCAATTAAAATTAATATCTAATAAATTATATCAGAGCAAACTTTCAATCTGCTTAGCTATGTGTTCAAAGATCATTGCTTGCACCAAATTCTCCTTGTCAGCCTAGAAGACTGCATTATGTGCACAAACAGCAGTCTTCATGCCAGACTGATAACAAACTATTAACCATGAACCCTAAGATCTTGGGACTGCATTCCCTTGATAATAATTATGAGGCTTTCCCATTTAGTAAAACAAACTTGCATTCTAGGTGGCTGCAAAATAGGTAAATATCATCCGTCGAGCAAGGTCAGGATAAATATCTCCTCATTCATTCTGATAGAAACTGTTACTTTTCATTAAAAGTTTCAACTCATAGAAACTAGTAGCATTTATTGAGAACAGATACATCCTTGAACTTCAAGAAGTTTAGCGGTGAACCAGCATTAGTGTTACGCATTTTCACCATTTGACTTGTTCATGTTCAAGGAGTCCTTCAAAAGCCGTTTTGTTTATGAGACAAGTTATCAAAAGACATTGTCACTTGCTCAACAATCCAAGGTATTGGAATCCGAACTTCAATTTATGCTTCTAGAATTTAGAAATGTCACTTAGGAAAAAATGTACATCTGCAAAGCAATGGAGGTGGAATAGAAAGTATTTCAAATGTTTTCGGTTGCTATTTTAAAATCCAAAGTTAATTGGCAATTGATGCCAAGTACACTGGTGAAAAGGGAACTGAATCTTCGCATACCCCGAGAATTTTATGTCTACTTTGTAAACGTGAAGCAAATAACCCTTTTCACCTCTTAAAATTCTCTCGGACTGAAATGCTCTGTCTTACAGTGCTTTCAAAAGAGTTCCTCTGCGCCGTGTGATTGATTTTTGTTATTAGATTCAAAATTGATTCAAAATAATCTACATGTGTTCAGTTGTCATAAGTGTATGGCTGATGGAAAACGTGTCGAAGAAACCTCAAATGAAATGAAATGAATCCTACAAAACGGTTATTTATCCTAATAGAAATCACTAAAATCATAAGTGTATGGCTGATGGAAAACGTGTCGAAGAAACCTCAAATGAAATGAAATGAATCCTACAAAACGGTTATTTATCCTAATAGAAATCACTAAAAAGCAAATGGGCGTCAAAGAACATCCATTCAATTGCTACTTTTCAGGCATAGAAGGATGCAACAAATTCATCTCAGAAATTGTCTCAATAAATGCATGACTACAGCAATTGAATAGTGACTAACCTGGAGGAGAATTTCATAGGCTTGAACTTGCCGCGGCCATCGGTCCTGACACTAATCGTAAACTCGTTCGCATTGTCGTCTCGACCAAAGAAGGGCGCGGCTCCCTCGAAATCGTTGAGCACGTCATAGGAATTCGTGACATTTAAGGTCGCAGGATCGAGAGTGACGATAGACAACTGCGAAATACAGAGAATCCTTTTGTACCGCCCCCTCCATGAATGCTTGATCACCAGGTAGCGCGCAAGGTAATCCACCTCCTCCGCCGGGACATCGCCGGAAGAGGACGACGGCTGATCATGGGACGATGAGGATGCGTGTCTACTCACGAAATCCATGTGCGGAAGTGACTCAAGGTAGCGGGTTCGAGTCGCATTCGGGCGGAGGAGCCACCAACCCCGCCACTTAACTGCTGTGCTGCCTCCGCCCCTGGACTGATTCGCCCCCAGCTCTCCCTGTTTGAAGCCCTAAAGAAAATCTGATTACGAAGATCGAACCATCGTATCTCAATTTGGTTGAATTTCCCTCAAACCCTCCCTCGCCGTATCAGCCCAAGGAAACATATTCTTCGTCAGCACCGGCTTCTACCATCTGAAATTGCAATTGCGATTGTCATGAATCTAAACCAAACCTACCTTTACCTGGGATCGATCCAGCTACCCTTTAAGTACAAGTTACTTCTCTAGATTTTTTAATGTAAATAAACTTCGACTCCACACCATTAACATCCTCCTTCTTCTTCACCTGTGGTGCGGTGTATTAGTAGCAGGAGGGGAAAAGGGAAATGACTACATAACACTAAAATAAAAGGCAAGCAAAGCCCAAATCTACGGTCTCCCTGTCTCGAGCGAGAAAAAAAAAACCACCCGTGTTTAGCGATTATGTATAGCCAAGTAACCTAAGGTTATCCCTCCACCTCCCCCTTCCCGTGGAAGAGAGGGTCCCTTCGCATGTTGTCCTGCCCTCTAAAAGTATCGAAATGGGCTGTTCAAAAAGATGCTATATCAGCCGGAGCTACTCACCATTAAAGTGGTGCAGTTTTTTAATATTATTTCAAAGATGTCAATATGTTTCTTTTACATTCGGTATCTTTCACTTTTATGTGTTTAAAGGGATGAATTTATTTTGGTATATTTTATGATATTTTAAATTTTTTAATTGTATCCGTAAAGTATTAAGATTTAGATGAACATTAGAAGAATAGAAAAGTTAAAAATATTATGGGCTTAAAAGGATGAATTTATTTTTTTTAACTAGCATTTGCATCAAGAGGTGTAAAAAACGTTGAGAGGGTAAAAATATTTTGTCTTTTCGCAAGCCAACCTTTGTGACTTATCTTGGGAGACTCCATATTAATAGTGAGTTTTGAAATTTTAGGTTAAGACATTTATAATTGTTATGTTTTGGGTTTCGATTTTCGATTATAAATTGTGCAAAAAATAATAAAAATTAATTGACAGCAACCTAAAATTAATGCGTGCAATGATTATGCCAAATATTTGTAAATAATAATAAATTTCAAGCTCCCGCAATCCGCAACCTCAAAAATTGCGGGATGCGGGTTTCGAGAAAGATTAGCGGGATGACGATCGACGGTATATATGTTATTCGATCTATGATCGACGGATCGAAAGTATTCCGCAGATGAGACTTGCGCGATGGATTGAATGGGACTAGCTTGGCGAAATATCAAATGTACCCACGATTGGGCGATCTAGATGAAGGCAGGTTGCAGATCAAGGGTCTCTGTTGATTCCGTTGAATTAAATTGTGCATGTGTTAGCCTTGGTCTTGATATTGAAATCGCATGCATAAAAGACTCAGATCTTGATAAGAAGTTGATCCACGGTGAATATAACTGGAGAAGCAAATGAAATCTACGTGGTTCGAGATTAGTTGATGAACCAAATCTCCTAACGTGGACAAAATCTCCCGATGAACTTGGTACAGAAAGGACATTCCCACATACGATCTATTTTTTCTAACCAGTAATTGAGTCCTCGGAAGCCATTCGCAACATCCTATAGGTCAAGACCATGTCCCCAGCATCGCCTGCTGTCCCAACTCCGAGGATCCATCATGAAATTTAGATATTTGAAACAGCAAATCTCGTCTCTACATGAAGCAAAGAAACGCAGCCAGTCGAATCCTCTCTTATCCCACCTCCAGCATAGGCGAAAGGGCAAGGAAAGTCAAGTCCAAATGCCTTGACCCACCTGGGCAGCAATGCGGGAGAACACCTAAGGTCTTATCCATGGCTAGTATGATAATTGAATATTAGAGGAGATGACTTGACTGGATTTTCCGGAAGGAATGGAGATCCTCACTCACTTGTCACTTGTACTATTGTTATGATGGTCAATTGTCAAGTGTACAGCTATGCTGGTAAGTTATTTTCAGGTCTGTCTGGCTCACCCTGTATAACGCCACCCTCCGGAGCTGCTAGAAAATGGGGATGAATGAACACTGAGAGAAAGGCCAAAAGTGCTCGATTACGTGAGGTCTTGAGTTTTCTTGCAGACAGCAATGGATGTATGGTTCGAGAAGCTCATTTGTCATGGGGTATTGATGGTTGGCGAAAATGAAATTATGTTCCTTTATCATCCTGGTTGTCTGCACCAGGAAATCGCCAACCATCAAGGCCTGGATGTGATGCACTTTGAATATTTCTGAATAGTCATACCTCCAGCAAGACAATACGATGGTTTTCTTGTCCCTGGAGTGTCTCCCCAGAAACCCTCGAAGAGGTCACGGCTTCCAAAGTCCCACTGCATGGGGGCATGTTTAGCGACAGCCAATCGGAGCAAATGCTCGTACTAGGGTGGCGGGTGTCCAAAGTCTTCATCACCTCGTTTGTAATTCCCACTTACTAATTTTCTCTGAGGTGGTGACGAGGTTGAGGACACACTCCACTGTATTGCATGTTGGAGAGCCTACTTCATGGGAGGTGAGGAGAACAAGAATGCCTCTCTCCAAGTCCCCTCATACAACAATGTTACCATGACATAGGGGAATTGTGGACAACGGTGAGCACAGAAAGCACATAAAGTCCTTATCCAGTCTGGAAGCCGTGCAGAAAGGCACCCTTGAGCACAAAACACACAGGCGGGGAAGGACACATGGCTGATTCAATAAACATACGAGTGGTCGAGCCCAGTGTGCTTACTGCATCCAACGTTATACCTTTTTGTAATTTTATGCTAACATAGATGCAAATTCATTATAATTAATACATTTCACAAGAGTTTGAGCGTTCCAGGGTTTCAAACCATAGTCATATCATAATATTAGTTGGTTAAGGTTTATTTATGGTTAATCTATTCCAAAACAGTACTTGCTTATAAGAGCAATCTTAATAGTCTATGGTTAAACTTGGGGTCCTCTTACATTGTTAATAATTCAATTACATTTCAGGATCATTTGGACTCTCAACAAGAGACTCGGACTAATATTGTGTAGTCAATAATGGGCAATGGTAAAGGAAAATCATAATTTACTTTATGTAACCGATTTAAATAACAACCCAAGTTATGAAAGCATTTTTTAAAGCAATTCTCTGAACCAAACCTTAGTGACTCTCAATTAATTCGTTAAAGAAATTATTTCAAGGTCTCTTTGTTTAATTAGCATGTTTTTTTAGTACTTAAGAGAAGAATGGTAATTATTTCAAGTTTTATTTGTTTCATTAATGGCTCTTCCACTTTCATTTGCACACAGCTAGGGAAGCAGACGTGACTGATTCAATAGACAAACGAGTGGTCGAGCCTAGCATGCTTATTGCATCCAATGCTATAACTTTCTGTAATTTTATGCTAACAGAGATGCAAATTCATTATAATTATTACATTTCACAAGATTTTGAGCGCTTAATAATAAAAATCTTATTAACAATGTTTTTTTTTTAACAAAAACGGTTATGGATTTATTGAGACTCAGCTAAAGAAGTGCTGAAGAAAAAATACAAGACAGCAGGCATCCTATACACCACTTCCTTCAATCAGAGGCTTTCCGAGGATCTAGGGAGGTATGTCACTACTAATAACCAAGTTAACAGATAGATCATGCAGTCCCAAGGCTATGGACTTATTGGCTGCAGTGTCTGCCAAGCCATTCAGGTTCCTAAGGATATGGAGAAAGCGAACTCTTCTGAACAGTTTGATTTTGGATTTAATTCTCCTTATTAGTCTTGTTGTCCTGTTATTATTGCACATCCTTCTGTTGTTCATAGCCTGAATGATAACCCTGGAATCCCCGAAGACCATTACCTCCTCCACTCTTTTATCCAGCAGCAACTTTATTCCTTGCCAAAGCCCATAGGCTTCAGCGATATTATTGGTTTCATGACCAATATTCCAGCAGTATTCCACCTCGACAACCCCATCAGGATTGACAATGACTCCCCCTCCCCCGGCCTTTCCTGGGTTCCCTTTGGAAGCCCCGTCAAAGAATAGTTTAAAATTTTTTCTTTCCTTTAGCCAATTTTCAAATTGGGAATTATCCATCCTGATTTCCCAGGTTTCCAATTTTTTTGTTTCAACAATGTTCGCTGCCCGGGGCTTGAGACTCTCCATCCACTCTTTTTCTTTATCCGTCATACTTCCTTTGTTGCTGGGAATCTTGGAGATACTGATCACTTCTGCTAGCAAGGCTTGAATTTTGATGGCTGACTCCTTTCTTGAAAAATTCTATAATTCCTTTCATTCCATAAACACCAGCAGATTATTTTGGGGATTTTAAGCCAGCAAGCTCTCACTCCCGTTTTCTGGCTCAGCTCGCCACGATAAAGACTTTCCCATTGAGAAAAACAATCCTGTATGCTATCCGGCAACTTCACTCCCCCCCATCGATCCAGCACCATATTCCACACTGAAATGGCATACGGGCAAAGTAAAAACAGATGGCTGATATTTTCAGCCGCTCCAGCGCATAGCGAGCATCTAAATGGGCCAGCGAGCCCCCTCATCTCCAGATTCTCGCCCGTGAGTATTCTACCGTGCAATAGTGACCAGATGAAGAGATCAATCTTGGGCAGCGTTGCATTGTTCCAGTTGTAATTCCAAAGATGTGGATTGACTGGGACGTTATAGTCTGCAGAGAATTGCTGGTATCCTTCAGTCGTGGAGTAATTTCCACTTTTCTCACCCCATCCACGCTGGTCTCTTTTTTTTTGGCTAATGGGGGCGATTCCAGCCAGGTGGGCGAGTAGATGAGTTCAATCTGCAGCTAGATCCTCCGGAACGTCTGGCAGATTCCAGCCAGCCCAGCATTGAGGTTCAGCACTATCCCACGTGGATAAATCCTAGAGAGTTTTCTGCCCCTGCGCTTCCATCCATTGCTGCAGGCGAGGGAGGTGAGGAGGGATCTTGCCAAGAACGTTATCCTGCCAAACGTTGATGAGCTTCCCATTGCATGGGACCCAGTAAAGATTGGCCTGGAGGAGAGGGAGCGCCTTAATACAGATTTTTTGGATGGGAGATCCTTTCTTGATCACGTGGCCCTCTTCCAGGCGGCTGTGCCTTGTTCCTTTGAAGTACTTAGCTCTCAGAACTAAGCTGGACCAGGACGGCTTAGGGGCAAGCAGGTTCCAGAGCAACTTGGCCCCCAAAGCCAAATTTTGCATTCTGAGGTCTCTAATATGAAGGCCTCCCTCAGGTCTTGGAAATTTAATGGTCTTCCAGCTCACCAAGGCAAACTTTTTGCCTCTGCCTACATTCCCTCCCTGCCAGAGGAAGGACCTTATCATTCCTTCAATCTGATTAATGATTTTGGCCGGTGCCAGAAGAAGAGCGCTCTGGTAAATCAGATAACTGTTTAGGACAGCCTTGATTAGGACCACCTTCCCGACTAAGTTTAACCAAATTGAACCCCACCCCTGGATTTTGTTTTTTATTTTCTCCACAATTGGGCTCCAGGCCGAGCTATTGGCCTTGAATTTGAAGATGGGAACCCCCAGATAGGTGAAGGAATCCCAGTCAGAGGCCCCAGCCATGTTGAGTCCTCGAGTTATGTCAGTCATTTCCCTGGGATTGATATTCCAGCCATATATATGGCTTTTCCTTAGATTGACCTGGCTTCCAGAAGCTAGGCTGTAGCGATTAAGTTCAGCATTGAATCTGTGGGCTATAATGATGCTAGCACCACCTAGCAGTAATGTATCATCTGCAAACTGCGCATGATTGATCTCTTTGATGCCCCTGGCCATCTTGATGCCGGGGAGTTCTTGGCCTAGCCTGGCGGAGTCTAGCTGAAAGCTTAGGACTGAAGCTTGGATAGCATAAAGGAGGGGGGAGAGCGGGCAGCCTTGTCTCAGACCTCTCGAGGCTTGGAAGAAGGGGGCAGCTCTTCCATTGACAAGCGGGGCAATCCACGGCTTGCTGATACAAGCCCTGACCCAAGAGATAAATTCCGGAGCAAATCCAAATTTCTGCATAACCTGGAAGAGAAAGGGATGGCTGACTCTATCGAAGGCATTGGCCAGGTCAATTTTAACCACCATTCCCTTGTCGCCGTTCGTCAGACTGGAGTGTATAGCCTCTTGGACTAAAATGATATTTTCCCAGATCTTCCTGCCTTTAACAAAGCCTCCTTGGTTCTCAGGGATCAGTCTTGGTAGGATATGTTTGAGTCTACTAGCCATTAACTTAGTGATGATTTTATAGCCTATGTTACACAATGATATAGGCCGGAACCTGTCAAAGGATTTGGCCTCCTTCTCTTTTGGTATGAGAGCTAGGAAGGCAGAGTTGGTGCTACCTTCGATCTTACTGCTCCTCTAAGACTTCCTGATCATCCTGAATAAGTCATTCTTTATAATGTTCCAGCAGAGCTTAATGAAGGTGGCATTAAACCCCTCGGGACCCGGAGCTCTGTTATCCTTCATGCTGTCAACTGTCCTCTTGATCTCCTCCATCGTGATAGCCTGCATGAGGTAATCGTTATCATTGATAGTTATATCTTTGGGGATCAGTCTCATAAGATCGGCATCCTCCAGGACAGGCTGGTCGCTGAAGAGGACGCTGAAGTGCCTAGTCGCTTCCTCCTTGATTTGTTCATGATCAGTGATTATACTTTCCTGAGTGTGGATTTTCTGCACATAATTAAAATTTTGCCTGGCTGCGGCCTGTTTGTGGAAGTAACTCGAATTCCTGTCGCCTTCTATCAGCCAATCGTTCCTAGCTTTGAGTTTCCACCAGTCAGATTCAATTCTGCATGCGCTATGGAGTTTTACTTGCAAGGCCATTTCAGTTTGAATATCCTCAGCGTCCACAATTTTATTCTCCATTACCGCCTGGTGGGATTCAAGTTGTTGGACAGCGTTGATTTTTTGGTCAAAAGGGGGACGGATTGGCTTTGGCCCACGACTTGAGGATTTTTTTGAATCTTCTGAGCTTCTCCTCCCATACGTAGAAAGGGGAGCCAGTGACTGGCTGGGCCCACGTATCGGAAACAATTCTGAAGAAGTCAGTTTGAGTTGCCCACTGGGGGTTAAATTTAAATGGTATTGGGCCCCAATTCTTGTTATTGACCATCTCCAGTAGAATGGGCTTGTGGTCAGAAGCTCCGAAGGGCAAGATTTTGGAGGATAAATTCAGCCCTAGTAAGAGGAATGAGTCCTAAATCAGGAACTGGTCGAGTCTGGCAGCGATATGCCCAGGCCCAGTCCTTCTATTATTCCAGGTATACTTTCCAGAAGTGGGTTTAATGTCCATGAGATCCCAGTCTAGGATGATTTCATCAATAGTTTCTCTAATTGGATCCCTGACCCGGGAACCGCCACGTTTTTCTTCTTGGCTAAGGGTGACATTGAGGTCCCCCGCAATTAGAATATTCCCTTGCAAGTTACTCTTCTCCTCACGCAAGAGGTTCCAACAGATATTTTTTTCAGCAATAGAATTGGGAGCATAGATATTGAAGATGCTTACCAGGGAGTTTGAGGCTTTATGCCTCAGCTGGGTGAGGACCCAGTGAGAGCTGTACTTGATATCAACAACATCAAATTCTTTGTCATTCCACATAGTTCCAATACCGCCTGAAGCCCCTCTTGAGCTGACCGCAGCTTTCCCTTTATATTTCCAAAAAATTTTACTTACCTGGAGGAACGCTTCTTCCTCCATCTTGGTCTCCTGGATCAGAAAGATGTCCGGCTGATGTAAAGAAGACAGAGCTGACATAGCTTCTTCCTTAGATTTGCTTCCGAGACCTCTGCAGTTCCAGGAGAGGACCTTCATTACTTACTTTTGGGGAGCGTAGGCATCCCTTTTCGGGCATGCCCTTGCTGGCGGGTGTTCCTTGCAGAAGTATTCAGGAGCTTTTCCAAGGGTAGCTGGGATCCTTGCAGCTTATCCCTGTAGGATGCCTGCTCCCTTAACTCTTTCCTGGATTTCCTTCCTCTCGTTTTAGACATTCTTGGAGTGGTTATTTCAATTTCCCCCTCCTCCTCTTCCACGTCTTCCGATCCAGAGTCTTCCTCTGACCTCCCCAGGGTTTCTTCTAGTGTGATCGGTACCAATTCTTCGTCTAAGTCCTTCATTTGGTGTTCTGATAGCTCTGCGTCAGGCTCCTTGGTGCCTTCATTGCTGGATTTTTCTTCGATTTCTACATTTTGCATGGGATCCTCCATGGTTTCCACCGTTTCTTTGTTGTTGGGTACTTCCAGGGATCCTTCAAGAGTAGTGGCCCTTGAATCATTGGACCCTTCACCCTTTCTGGTATCTCTTCCATGTTGGTGTTTGGGCTTAGATCTGATCACCTTTTGCCACCCTTCCGCCTTGTCATGGATCTCAGGCTTTTTAGGACAGTTGCGGATGAAGTGCCCGTACTCGTGGCATCCTCTGCACTTGAAGGGCAGCTGTTCATAGTCAAGTTTTTGGAAGTGGGACCAGTTTCCCACGGTTAACTTGATAGCTTCAGGTAGGCCAGCTTCGAGGTCAACCTCAACGCAAATACGGGCACACGCATATTGATCTTTTGGACTGGCCATATCTATGTAGTTCCCCAGCGCAGGCCCTATGGCTTGGAGGGATTTAGGGTTCCAACAGTGCATAGGGAGATTGGGGATCCTGACCCAGATAGGCACTGTTTTCGGGGTATCAGCTTCGGGATCAAAGTCAGGGGTCCACTTGTTCAGGTAGAGACCCTGCGGGCCCATGAAGTAGGGCCCATTTTTGAAGATTAGCTCTTTATCCTCCTTGGATTCGAAGTCGAAGAGGAAGTATCCTCGTCCAACTGAGTAAGATGCAACGTTATTGGAGATAAGGGGTCTCCAGTTTCTTTGGACCCAGCTGTCTGTAGTTTTGGGTGAGGGCCATAGCCCTGTGAATTGCCCGATCAATGCACGCTCTGCCAGGGAGAGAGCTACTCTAATGGTTTCTTCCAGGGGAAGAGCAACCTCCGGCACATCTTCCAACCGTTTGACAAATTTCGGGGGTTCTCTGTGTCCAGTTTTCCTTATGTGTGTGGAGATCAATCGATCAAAGTCATCTAGATGGAGATCCGGAGATGGATCCCCGCCCCCACCAGGCATCAGGCTGCCCATTCAAAGCTAGAGGGCAGATTAGCCCCCCATCATCAATCGTGTATCCCTTCAAACAGTGTATCAATCGTGGTCAGTGTATCCCTTCAGATTACCAAACGTGGATCCCTTCAATCATGAGATCAGCAGCGTGATCCTCAAGACTCTCCACGAGGATGCAGCTCGCAACTCCCACCAAGAGCTCGCTGCCTGGATCGCTCAAAAATCTTATTAACAATGTTAGTTGGTTAAGGTTTGTTTATTTCAATAGTTGTGCTTAATTTATGGATAATCTATTCCAAAACAGTGCTTGATTATAAGAGCAATATTAATAGTTTATGATTAAACTACGGGTCATTTTACATTGTTAATAATTCAATTACATTTCAGGATAATTTGGACTCTCGACCCAAAGCTGTGAAAGCAAATTTTAAAGCAATTCTCTGAACCAAACCTTAGTGACTCTCAATTAATTCGTTAAAGAAATTATTTCAAGCTCTCTTTGTTTAATTAGCGTGTTTTTTTAGTACTTAAGAGAAGAATGGTAATTATTTCAAGTTTTATTTGTTTCATTTAATCCATTATTTCAAGTTTTATTTGTCCATTCAACTTTTAATGTTGTATGAAATATTTAAAAATGATTACAACTCTTGGCATTTGTTTTGATTTATTTTTAAGACTATCATTAGGTGGGTCGTTATTAGGGAGGTGATTGTTCATGAAATATGTTACAAGGGGTTTTAAAACTTTAAAACTTACCAATGTGTAATAGTTCTAGAACTACCCTAATGACAATAGTTGCTAAAGTGATAGAAAATCCTTTCCTTATGTAATGATACTAATAGTTTTTTTTTTTTTTTTTTTTTTTGTAAATAAAATGTGTACTACTATACAGAAGCCAAATTACAGAGCATAATACAACTAGAGCCGGCCCAAAAACAAGGAGGCCTTAGTCCAGTCCTGCGGGAACCAATCCGGGACTTGGCCAGAACGGATTTGCCAAAAAAATACAAAGTTTTCCCAAAGCCTCCTGCACCCCCTAATATCTTTGTTTCTACTATGGGTCTCGATCCTGTTACATTGTTTTCCCACCCACATCAAAATTAACGACTTGAGGGACTTGTCGCCCCCCAGACCCCAATTGATAACATAGTGCCTAATAACATACGAGCTACATCTATCTAAACTGAGTAACATCGAAAATACATTAACATAAGAGAAAACCAGGAAAAAGCACAGACTGGTAAGAGATGTCATATCCGACCAGAGGGGAGGGAGCTCTAGCGAGGGATTGTTGCTGATGGGCTTCCAGCAACTGGATGCTGCGAGCCAGACACAAGTGCCGATGTAGAATTCAAGGGGCCAGCTATGTTTCGAGCCTCCACCAGTCCTCCTTCGTCTGTCATATCACTTCGGATGGTCCACTCCCGAGGTCTAGCTATCTCCATGGCCTGACGATCCACAAGGTGGAACGGGAAGCCTAAACGAACAACAAGGACGTCGAGCTTCTGGTGCATTGTGTGACATTCTGATTTATGCTCCTTCCAGAAGGGCGTGGGTTCCAGATCGTCGGCTCTCTTGTCCTCCCGCATCGTTGCGGAATGCCCAACCAAACGGACTATAACCCAATACATCACGAGCATACGATCATATGCAGAGGCGCGACCAGCTGTGTTGCCCGGGTCCAAGACCCATTTTGCAACTTCTGCGTGAAGATTCTCCCATGGCATGGCTTTCACCTCTGCCCAAAGTCCCTCGACCACCCTCTCAACCTCGAGCCTCATACTGAGCGGGACGTGTTCCTTGTAGAGGTCTGCCTCCTCTTGATCCTGGAGCTGAGCGCGGGTTACTTGACACATCTAGCGCTTGACAGGTTTCCCCTTAACCGATGATAAGCCAGACGCCTCCCCAGAGGCAACCTCCCCTCTGCACTACCATTTGGGGGCCATTGAGCAAGACTATGGGGACATGACAGGCAGCGGGAGGCAAAGATGGAGCACCCTAACAGGACCAAGCTCATACACACGATGCAAGACAAAAGATAGATACATGGTCTTGCTCATTCTAGGGCCTAACTCATCCTGGTAGATATCAAAATCGTCAGAATATAACAGATGGGCACTCGTGGGAGCATTCCCATCCCTGACCATTGCCTGCGTCATTCCCATCATGATATCGAGAGCCTTCGTCCTGCGGAGATAATGAACCCTGTCCGGTCGATGGTCCTCTCGCTCAGTGCTAAGCGTGGCAGAGCCGATGGCGAGAAACAAAATAATGGAGCAGTACCAGCTACAAAGCTGACGAGCATTAAAGCCAGCGGTTCCCTTCCGCATTAGCTTGGCCGCGTGTAGGCGTGCTCGCACCATCTTACTCCATCTGTCCTCCCTTCCATCTGATCGTCCATCTGTGTTACCACGGAGAGATCCCTAATGGCCAGGTGGCTACATTGCTGGGCCCAGTCCTCCTCTTCATTACCGTCTAGCCTGTCACATCGGAAGCCAACTCCGCACTCCACGCTAGCATTCGCCAAACAGTCAGCAACCTTGTTGGCCTCCCTTCTAACGTGGTGAAAAGAGATGGCGGGGTGTGCATGGAGAAGGACACGTAGTCGCTCCAGTTTGTATGCTAGGCGAACTAGGAGATATCTTCTTCATCGTTTGACCATTCAGCAGTCACTTAGCCACTGAGATGAGAGTGTTGGAATCACCCTCGATTATCGCTGGGTGATCCGTAGGACCTCAACTCTAGTGCATTAAAAGTTTGTTGTAAAAGAATGCGTGTAACATGTTAATTAATGGGACAGCATCAACAGAAATTAAATGCTCAGAACAGGACTGAAAACCACAACAATGATAGACAGATACAAGGAAGAAAACACAGAAACAGAGTCACAAACAGAAGTTGATAACGGAGTTCACCCCCTCCACTGGGCTACGTCTCTGGGTCCCTCTCCAATGGGTACCGATCCAATTAATGGCTTTAAATGGTACAAAATGGTTCTGGCATCAACTTCAGCATTTGCAGAAACAGAATGTTGGACAGGAAGTCCTCAAGACCCCCTCTCTGAAACTTACAACTTGGACTTCAAAAGATAAAGAAGCCAAACTATAACAGAGAAATGGTCGACTTCTAAATACAAACAACACTATGGATAAATGGCAGCAAAAACTCTCCTGCTATCCTCTGTCTCTGTCAAAATTAACTATAGAAAACTGTAAAACAGAAGGCTGAACAGAAAGTCTTCAAGACTCCTCTCTGGAAATTACAATCTGGTCTTCAAAAGACACAAGAAGCCAACATGTAACAGAGAATGGTCGACTTTACACTAACAGCATCTGGAATAATTTTACAGCCAACTTTTTTTTTTCTTCCTCCCTACTCCGTCTTCTTATGGGCGCCAACTTCCTCCATTTAGGCCCCCATAAGTAACGGATTATTCTCCCTTTATTACTCATTTTCCCCGTTACAAATGAGCCAAAACGTTAAAAAATGCGGTTGTTCACATCCCCCTGCCAAATGCCAACTCATTTATCATAATAGGCGATTTTCACATTTCCGAAACCGTTGCATTAGGCTGTTCATATGCATTTCAACATTATCCCAACTATGGCATAACTGCCAAGAAAAGCTTCACCAAACTGTTAGGAACAAGCTGTGAGCATTATGAAATATCCTGCCACATCATAATATTCCACAGGGGAGATATTCCCGTCATGCCAAGGATCTGAACTCCGTTAAAACGCAACAAAACTGTGCACTAGACTGCCAACCGTTTAGAACTGTCATCGCGCCACGCGCATTGCAGTGTTTGATTCGGAAGTTTTTGTTATCCGGGCTTTCGCAGTTGCGGAATAGTAATAAGCAACGGCTCCAATTTTTTTCCACCGATGAACTCTGTCCCAATCGGTTGTCGGCTGGTTTTCCATCGGGACGTCTTGCTACTTTGGTTTCCATAGTTGCGGACGACAGATGGTAAAGTCTCTCGATTTGACTTTTCAAACCTCGCGTCGTTGTGTGCGCCGCTCCGTAAGTCTTGGGCTTCCGCCGTTGTGGCTGCCGGAAGCGTTATCCTTCCTATCAAGATTGTGCCCGACACGGACTGTGATATCCTTTATATCTCCGTCGTTGCGGCTCCCGTTCCGCTCCGACTTCTGATCCGTCCCTTAAGTTTCCGCTGTTGCAGAAGGAAAAAGCTCTTGTGAGCTCCGACATTGCGGAAGGAAAAATCTCTTCCGACCTCCGATGTTGCGGAAAGAGATCTCTTCCGACCTCCGATCTTTGTGTTTTCGTCGTCCGATTTTTCATCCGCCACTTCTGAACTATTGTACCATATTGGATCTTTAAAGAGGAATAATCCACCGGATCAATCCTCCCCATTGGAGAGCTTTTGGACCACCAAAAGCCCGAATTATTCTGCAAGTAAGTGAGAGTAAATTTCCCTCACTTTTTCAATCTCCATCCACCTTGCTTTGCTTAGAATCTGCATATTAGTCTCCTTGTCCATGACCAAAGGAGGTTCATACCATTTAAAATTCTTTGCATATGTGACTGGAGATAAGCTCAAACAGAAAGAATGTTTACACTTCTTTTTAAAGATCTCAAAATGATCATAAACAAAATTGAGCTTTTTACCTTTCAATCTTCCCTTGGTGATCTGCAACCAAATTTGTTTTTCAACTTCAAAAGGATGATGGTTTTCATGTCTGGCTTTGCAAATTGCCTGACTCGTCTCCTGTTGTTCTTGCACTATCTGTTGCACGGTTTCCTTTGCATCATGATGTCCAGCTCTAACATCTTCTGTGCCGAAAGAAAAGTCCACATGTGACCTCAACAGATAACAAAAACAAGCCTCAAAAGGAGATTTAATGCACTGCATGTGCTGTAATCGTTCATCCCAAACCTTAGGAGGTTCATCACAATAAATCTGGAGAAATTGGATGATTGTTCTACTGACTACCCATGTTTGCCCAATAACAGGTGAACAATTCATTGTGCTTCTTTCAAAATTAGTGTCCCTAAGACTCCACAAAACTGACCAAAATTGCCCCAATATTCGGAAATGCCGAACATGTACAATAGTCATAGGAAGCCCAACATGAACCCCAATGTACCGAAAGCACAAACTAATTGGTAGTCTACCATCAAAGTCCCTTACAACATCTTTACAAGGACGAGATGAGGCATGAATAGGTGTGTACAATCCCAACCCTTTATCAATAGTATTGTACATCACACAATAATCATGAACAGTCTTTTGAATAATCATCGGATTCATGCCAAAATTTGGGAAAGGCATGCTCATAAAAGCCTCCAGAAACTCAGTTTAAGAAATAACAGGTTTTTCCCGTTCGGTATGTCCTTCTTCTTCCCCTCGTGGAGAAGACATGGTTCTTGAGAATGTTCTCCTGGAGCCAATCTCAGGATCTCCTTTAACTAATTCTCCTTCACCAAGCTCTAACCTGGACCTGGTAAGCATTCACAAACTTGCACAACCGTCAACCAGCTCTGATACCATAATATGTTCCGTAGGACCTCAACTCTAGTGCATTAAAAGTTTGTTGCAAAAGAATGTGTGCAACAGGTTAATTAATGAGACAGCATCAACAGAAATTAAATGCTCTAAACAGGACTGAAAACCACAACAATGATAGACAGATACAAGGAAGAAAACACAGAAACAGAGTCACAAACAGAAGTTGATAACGGAGTTCACCCCCTCCACTGGGCTACGTCTCCGGGTCCCTCTCCAATGGGTACGGATCCAATTAATGGCTTTAAATGGTACAAAATGGTTCTGGCATCAACTTCAGCATTTGCAGAAACAGAATGCTAGACAGGAAGTCCTCAAGACCCCCTCTCTGAAACTTACAACTTGGACTTCAAAAGACAAAGAAGCCAAACTATAACAGAGAAATGGTCGACTTCTAAACACAAACAACACTCTGGATAAATGGCAGCAAAAACTCTCTTGCTATCCTCTATCTCTGTCAAAATTAACTACAGAAAACTGTAAAATAGAAGTCTGGACATAAATTCTTCAAGACTCCTCTCTGGAAATTACAATATGGTCTTCAAAAGACACAAGAAGCCAACATGTAACAGAGAATGGTCGACTTTACACTAACAACATCTGGAATAATTTTACAGCCAACTTTTTTTTTCTTCCTCCCCACTCCGTCTTCTTCTGGGCTCCAGCTTCCTCCATTTAAGCCCCCATAAGTAACGGATTTTTCTCCCTTTATTACTCATTTTCGTCGTTACAAATGAGCCAAAAAGTTAAAAAATGCGGTTGTTCACATCCCCCTGCCAAATGCCAACTCATTTATCATAACAGGCGGTTTCCACATTTCCGAAACCATTGCATCACGCTGTTCATATGCCTTTCAACGTTATCCCAACTATGGCATAATTGCCAAGAAAAGCTTCGCCAAACTGTTACGAACAAGCTGTGAGCATTATGAAATATCCTGCCACATCATAATATTCCACAGGGGAGATATTCCCGTCATGCCAAGGATCTGAACTCCGTTAAAATGCAACAAAACTGTGCACTAGACTGCCAACCGTTTAGAAATGTCACGGCGCCACGCGCATTGCAGTGTTTGAGTAGGAAGTTTTTCTTATCTGGGCTTCCATAGTTGCGGAACAGTGATAAGCAACGGCTCCAATTTTTTTCCACCAATGAACTCTGTCCCAATCAGCTGTCGACTGGTTTTCCATCGGGACGTCTTGCTACTTTGGTTTCCGCAGTTGCGGATGGCAGATGGTAAAGTCTCACGATTTGACTTTTCAAACCTCGTGTCACTGTGTGCGCTGCTCCGTAAGTCTTGGGCTTCCGTCGTTGCGGCTGCCAGAAGCGTTATCCTTCCAATCAAGATTGTGCCCGACGCGGACTCCGATATCCTTTATATCTCCGCCGTTGCGGTTCCCATTCCGCTCCGACTTCCGATCCGTCCCTTAAGTTTCCGCCGTTGCGGAAGGAAAAAGCTCTTGTGAGCTCCAACGTTGCGGAAGGAAAAAGCTCTTCCGACCTCCGATGTTGCGGAAAGAGATCTCTTTCGACCTCCGATCTTTGTGTTTTCGTCATCCGATTTTTCATCCGCCGCTTCTGAACCATTGTACCATATTGGATCTTTAAAGAGGAATAATCCGCCGGATCACTGGGAGGAACCCCGCATTGATCAGCACTTCTGAGCCTCGAATGAGGTCTTCCAACTCAGCCGAATTGTTAGTATCATGCCCTATAGCTCCCATGAACACCTTCTTGATCCATCCCTCTTGATCACGCCAAAGGCCACCAAAACCAACCGGTCCTGGGTTGCCGCGAGACGCGCCATCGAAATTCAGTTTGAAAACACCGGGAGGAGGAACCGACCAAATTGCTGGGCTAGAGGGGGTGCATAGTTTGTCCTGATAACGTAAAGCAGCAATCAACGGCCTATTCAGCCCCTAGTTCTCTGCAATCTGGACTTCTCCCCTCGGGAAGATCTTATCCTGTTCGTGCCACTGCATGCATCTAATAGAAGATAACAGGTTGTCTTGCACCGTGTTCCAGACTGCCTCCATATCTTTGCACTAGTCACGGAAGATCCTAGCATTCCTCTCCTTCCAAACACACCACATGGCCATTCCTGGAAAAGCATCCCAAATGGTTCTGATAATGGGATTTTTTAAGGCTCTTGGACACCATTCTCTTATGGTCTGGGAGGGCTGGCCCCGGATCCTATCGCTCCGTTTGAACTTCATCGCTCCCTTGTCCCAAATTGCAGCAGCAAAAGGGCAGCTGTCCAGCAAGTGACCCATCATCTCCTCTGCTTAATGACACAGATAGCACTAAGATGGTCCAATGATCCCCCGCTTTCGTAAGTTTTCACACGTGAGGATCCTTCCTTTGACAACAAGCTAAACGAAGAGGGCCACTTTGGGCCATAAGTTGACAGCCCAATTTTTTTTCCATATGTCATCCGTCGCCTCATTCCTCGAAATCTTGATACTGCAGGCCTCCTTGATGCTGAAGGATCCTCTTGAAGAATAACCCCATCGTAATATATCAGGGCCTTCTTGAGCCTTGATAAAGCGTTTGTTCAACTCCTCCTGGAAGGCTTCCCAATCCTCCTCACTCGTAAAATCAGGTTTCTCAGGGAACTTCCATAGATGGAAATCCATTTGGAATCCCGGCCCCCACGATTGGTTCACCAGAATCCTGACCCTCTCAACCTCCTGCTGTTTGATGAGATCCCACTGAGGATCCCTACTGAGGATGGGGAACTGGTTCCATGAATCTTCCTAGAACTTCACCCTGCTACCATCTCTAATCTCCCAAAAACTATGCTCTTGGATAATTGTTTTACCCGCCATGGCTTTCAACCATATGAATGATCCACTAGGGGTTTCGTTGAAGCGAATAAGGAGATGTCTGGGTCTGTCCCTGGCATATTTGATGTTCCACAGTTTTGCCCAAGGTTTTGATGAATGATTTACCCACCTCCACCACACCTTGGCCCCGAGGATCTCCGACATTACTTCAGGATCCCTAAGGCCCAAACCCCCCTATTCCTTAGGTTTGCAAACATCCTCCCAGCTTACCAAATAGAATTTGGCCTTCTCCCCATGCTTCCCCCAAAGAAAATTACATTGGATACTCCGAATTTGCTTAAGGATAGCCTTTGGCGCGGCTAAAATCGAAGAAAGGTAGGTTAGCATCGCTTATAAGATGGACTTAACCAAGATCAACCTACTGGGAAAGTTAAGGGTGCGAAGCACCCAACTAGATAATCTTTGCTTTAGTCTATCCAAAAGTTCCTGCCATCCTTCTGTTTTAGGCCTTCCAATCCCTAGGGGAACGCCAAGATACTTAGACAGGAAAGCCCCTCTGGAGAAGCCCAAGATTCTCAGGATATTCCTTTGGGTGGGCGAGGGAGTGTTGACAAAGAAAACCTGAGATTTATTGGGATTAACTACCAAGCCTAAGGCCTGAGCAAAAAGGTCCATACTTTTTTTGAAGCTTCGAGCTTCTTGGACTGAAGGGTGCCCCATGAGCATAGTGTTATCCACAAATTGTTGGTGGGTCTGAGAGATCGCCCCCTCATGTGCTTTCACTCCACGAATTGCCCCACTTTCAACCTGGGCCGCGATGAGGCGAATCAAGCCCTCATCCATGAGGATGAAAAGAAACGGGGACAGAGGGTCTCCTTGGCGAATGCCCCGAGAAGGCTGGAAGGAGGAAGTCACAGATCCATTAAGGAGGATATTAAAGAAGGGCAAGGAAACCAGGCCCATGATCCACTCAACCTAGTCGAGAGAAAAGCCGTAGGCTCCCAACATCTTCTCCATGAATTCCCAGTTGAGTTTATCGTAAGCTTTTGCAATATCAAGCTTAATCATCATCCCAGGGGCTCTTGAGATTTTGAGTGAGTGCAACACTTCGTGCACAAGAATAACCCCATCCAGGATTTGCCTACCTTCCACAAAGCCAGACTGTTCTGGACTTATAAACATCAGGAGGAGGGGTTTGAGCCTGTTAGCAATGACTTTAGAGATGATCTTGTATATGACATTGCATAGCACTATCGGCCTGAATTTGTTGGGGGAGTCTGCCCCCACCTCTTTTTGGGATGAAGGTGAGGAAAGTAGCATTGAAGGCTTTAAGGACCCCTTTTTTGGTTCTAGATTCCTCCACAATATCGAGCACATCCTCCTTAACAACATCCCAGAAGAAATGGAAGAAGTTGTACATGAAACCGTCTGGTCGAGGAGCCTTTCCCAGAGCCATTTGGTTGACTGCTTCCTCAACTTCTTACATCCCAATGGGATTATTCAGCATTTCATTGTTTTCTCCTGTGACCAGCCTATGAACTAACCTCATTATTTGTTTGATGTCCCTGATTCTATCTCCCCCATCTTCCCTGAGAATATCCGAGAAGTGTTGAGTGAGCTCAGCTTCTATCTCCCTCCTAGTGTCCACTCTGTTTCCAGCTCTAGTTTTAAGCCTCTAGATTCTAGAATTCCTCCTATTCTGGATCACCGAGTTATGAAAGAATTTAGTGTTTCTTTCACCCTCCTTCAGCCATTTAACCCTCGCTTTCTGTTGCCAATACAACGCCTCTTGTTTTTCCCTAGCTTCCAACTGCCCCATAAGATCCTTTTCTTTTTTTTTCATATCCTCGTTCCATCCAATCTCCATACCCTTTCTGTTGATGAGATCCAACTCCAGCAATAGTTGTTTTTTGTCCTAAAAAATGTTTCCAAATTCCTCTTTGTTCCACGTACGGATCTTAGCTTTCAGGGATTTTAGTTTCTATTGAAATCAAAACATAATGGTTCCTGGGGGGGGACCAGTTCCAACCACCACTGACTTACCAGGTCCTTGAAGTCCTTGTGTTCCATCCAAAAACTTTCAAAACGAAAGGGTTTCCCCCTATGGGAGCCAGACCAATCCCAAGAGAGGCTGATGGGCCGGTGATTTGAGCCATTCGTCGGGAGGACATCAGCCATAATTTCCCCCATACTATGCACGGCGTTTTTTGACACCAAAAAACGATCCAGATGGGAGGCCACCAAGTGCTCCCCTCCATGCTTATTATTCCACGTGAACCAACCACACCCAGTTTCCACGTGAACCAGTGAGCTTTGAGCAAGGAGTTCGTTGAACACTTCCTGGTATTTGTCCAGGGCTCTTCTTCCACCTTTCGTTTCCCCAAGATTTGCGATTAGGTTGAAATCGCCCCCAAGCACCCATGACCCCTGCTTCGCTTGCTCCTGGAGCCAGTTGAGGAAACCCAAAAACGATTTTTTCTCAAGGAAACAGCTGGGACCATAGATGTTTCCTATCATTCCCTAGACTCCTGAATCCAGAAAGAAAAAATATGCCATTAGGGCAAACTTATTGGCCCACCAGTTGGAGAATTCCACCGATCGTGGCTGCAATAGGATAGCAATGCCACCCGATTGTCCTGCAGCGTCGATGGCCATGACCTGACTACCCTTCCAGATCTTGTCCTTAATCTTTGTGAGGCCTCCATGGCTACATTTGGTTTCTTGGTGGAACAAAATATCCGGGGATTCCTACTTAATCTTATGGTTTATTGCTTTCCACTTCCTAGGTTTACAACACCCCCTTATATTCCATGAAATGAGCTTCATTGGCAAACCTTTTTAGCTTCAAAGAAGGCCGCTTGGATTGTAGGATACTGACCAGATTCAATCAAGTGCACTCCAACTGCTGCTATACATTGCTTATTTGTCTTCCTCCCATGACGTAGTTCCTCCTCTGAATACTTCCTCTTACTGCCCTTCTGGGCGTCTGGGTCGATCCCCAAGCTTTCCATCGCACTCGTTTGGATAATGGCTTCCTAGAGAAGTTCAAGTTGACGTTTCGAGACATACCCTTGTCCCTTCTTTCTGCATTCTTCCTCTATGGCATCCAGGTCTAACTCGCCCAGATCCATATCCTCCCCTTCGTCCTCCTCCGTTTCTTCCATCTATTGGGTTTCCTTAATCCCTGGTGATTTGGATGGGCCTTCCTCCTGGTCTTCAGTCTTTGGCACATCCTGAATCTCTTCTCCCTCTTCCAGGGACACTAATGCTTCAAATGAGTTCCCTAGAGTTTTCTTAGAGGACATTGATTACAAGCGAGTCGGGGTTTTGCCCCCCCCTTGTCGTGTCGTTTGTTCTTGACCTAGGTGGACCTGTCTTCAACCATAGCTTTGGGCGGCGTAGGGGCAGCCAGATTAGGTCGAAGGCTATCTCTGGGGCAGTTTCTTCCCAAATGACCGTATTCATGACAGCCCCGACATCTAAAGGGGAGTTGTTCGTAGTCAATAGGCTGAATCCATTCCTCATCTTCCCAGTTTAAATTGATTGCTTCAGGCAGCTCTCTAGATAGATCCATGTAAACACAAATCTGGGCAAAGGCCGTGTACCTTTGGATCCTCGTTTGTTCTGCTATTTTTATGAATTCACCCAGGCTATTTCCAATGTCCCGCAAGGTCTCCAAGTCCCAGTATTTGCTCGGGACGGAAAAAAGGCGAATCCAAACTGGGGCAACTGTCATGTCTTATGTTTCTGGGTTGAAACGCTCCTTCAATGGCCGCAAGAATAGGCCCGCTGAGAAGAAGAAATATGGACCTCCCTCCATGATTCTATCCCTATCTTCTCCGTTAAAGAAGATAATGGTGAAAAAACCCTTGGATCCCAGCTAGAGATCGTAGTGGCCTTTAGGTTTCCACAACCCATTGATCCACTTGATGAGGTCTTTTTCCTTTGGCCAAATCCCCACAAATTTCCCTATTAGATCCTTTTCCTTCCAAGTCTCGATCTTTCCCCTAACTGCCTCAGATCTGATCTAAATCGTGGGTATGGAAGCCGTTTTTGGAAAACAGTCACCCATACTCGATTGTTTGCCTTTCCTAGAAACAGGTCCCCCTTGCCATCCTCTGCTAGGTCCTTCCTTCTCACGCTAGGAGACCCATCATCCCAGGCGGGCACCCCTACCCTATGGTTATTCTTAATGTTTACTTGTTCTAGAACCAACGTTACTGGTTCGGCGTGCACAGGATATGATGGATTGTTCGTGCATGACTAGTTGTAGTACGATAAAAGGATAGGAGGAGTTTTTTTATATCCCTTTGTCTCAATTAACCTTGCTCGGGAAGGAGGTGGGGATAATGAGGCTGTTGTGGTTGAAGTAGAGATTCAATATAGTGCAGAACTATAGGGACCAACCCCAATATGTAGGGTTAAGAACTTGAACCTCCTTGGGATATCCCAAACCATAATAATTTCAAATGTCAGTACGGATATGAGGATGAAATGGGAAAGGATTATGAAAGGTAATGAATGGTACAAGGAAACCAACGAGCCATCTCATCTAGTACTGAAAAGGATTTAGTGTCTTCCTCACCACTTGTAGCTGTCAATCTCCACTTGCCATCTTTCGAATCTTCAATGCCACTCTTGTCTTCAATCTCTGAAATGACCCATCTTCAAAACATTTCTCCTTTGAGTACTCACATTACCATGACAATGCCCTCTCCTATCATTACCCAAACATCCTCTTTGGTGTCTACAGTGATTGAAAAATCTGGAGGCATTGATCCATGAGCTGAATTTGATGAAGACATTGTTGTCTCTCTTGAAGAATATTATTATAGCAAACCTGATAAAGTAGTGATCAGAAAGGGCAAAAAGAGAACTAGGGATCAAAGAGGGATGGAAGTATCTGTTTCTAAGCAAATACTTTGGACTCAGCAGTCCGGTGACCCACAGGTAGATGCAGCAGATATAGCTGCTACTTTGGGTGCATTCACAGGTGCCAATATCCATGCTGTTAACAATTTAAATAGGGAGTTTGACATGAGGAAAGAAGAGATAACCTAGTTGAAGGAAGAACTTGAGAAGAGTAAAAGGGAACATGAGGCTCATGTTGTTGATATTATGAAGACATCTACGGATAAGTACAATCAACTACAGGTCAAAAGTGCCTTTCTTTAGGTTGAGCTGCAAAATGAGAAGACTTCAAATGTTGCCTTTACACAGAGGATAGCTTCACTTGAAAAGCAATGTGAAGATGCAACTACAAGTGCAGCTTCCTCTTCGTTCTGGAGGTTTTCACAAGAAGAATTTAAGGAGTTGGCTATCAGGATAAATCAAGACCATTATGAATTAATAACTGACTTGTTCCACTGTTTAAATGATATTTATGAAACCTATATTGCTTTTGGTCAGATGGTTGTTGTACTTGAATATCACGTGGAAAAGAGGGAGAGAGCTTCAAAGGCTTTTGATGAGATTGTCGACTGGCAAAGGTACATGAAGGACAAACCAAAAATCATTATCATCCTCAGCAGCTTTCAACTAAAGAAATTCAGAACAATACTCCATGCTTGGCTTGATCTTAATGAGATGGTCGAAGAGACTATTAAAAAGGCATAAGTCTTGTGTGGAAGAAGATGGTATGTTGTTGACAGTATCATGGAGGCTTTGCTTTTTCCCACAATAAATCTTATTGAAAACGCATGTCCTCCAAAATTGATGATCGAGCAGGTTGAACGCCGGAGAGATGAAGCAAGGGAGAAAATCCAAGGGCTCAATCATATAATGATTGAGGATGTGGATCGCTTAATCAGACAACCGTTGGCTATTGAGGGCAAGGTCCACATTTACATCTGCATCTGGCATAAGTTAGCTAAAAATGAAATGGAGAATTATAAATGTGATGTTCAACATGGTTTTGAATCAGCTCACTATCCCAACATTGAGGAATTGCTAGGGATTTGGAACAGATGGCAGGATTTCCTTGGATATTAGTTTTATTTAGATTTGTCAATCTCAATTTGATGGAAATCTACTCTTTGTAATAATTATTTAAAGCGTGGGTTTCACATGTAATAGGGACTTTTTGGAAGGCAAAAATCTCGACAAGAGATTGGAGATACCTCTGTTTAATTGAGGTTTTGTAATTTTGTGCAAATCTATTTAATACAGTTATGATATTCTTTCATATCTCTTGTTGTTTATTTAATTAAGTTTCCTTAACGAATTATGAGTTTTCTTGTTTCAGATGGATCAATATTACTGTTAATATTTTGTGATCAATTAGTACATTTATTCACAGCCTTGTTAGTGACTCATGTACTGATAAGCTTTTAATAGATTTTATTTTATTAAAATCTTTATCTATTTCTGCAAATGATTACACAATAAAGTTGATAATACATATGTTAATTTGTTAATGTGTTGATTTATTTTTTTTAGAAAATTAGAAACTCAATTTTATAGATTCCTATAACTTGTGAGAAAAAGGGGCATCCCAGAGAGAAAGACATGAAGCTGTAGTTTTCTTGTTTCAGATGGATCAATATTACTGTTAGTATTTTGTGATCAATTAGTACATTTATTCACAGCCTTGTTAGTGACTCATGTACTAACAAGCTTTTAATAGAGTTTATTTTATTAAAATCTTTATCTATTTCTGCAAATGATTACATAGTAAATTCGATAATACATATGTTAATTTGTTAATGTGTTGATTTAGTTTTTTATAAAATTAGAAACTCAATTTTATAGATTCCTATAACTTGTGAGAAAAAGGGGCATCCCAGAGAGAAAGACATGACGTTGTAGATTCCCAGGTAATAAGTTGGCCCTCTTAAATGGATAGGTTGTTCGTGAGTGTTGTTGGAGCAGTGCTGGGGAATGGTGGGACTTGAATGGTGCCTTGGAAATGGCCTTAGAGAGTAGGAAGTTGTATTGGAAACCAGAGAAAAATATTCAGAAATAGGTGATACAGATTGGTCGTGTTACAAAGGTTTTAATGGAAAAATTGTTGGAAATTTCAACAGGTAGATATGAGTTTGGATGGGGAGCCTCGCCAAATGCAGTTTGTTGTAGTTCTCTTTCAGAACTGTGCCTAGTTTGTACACAAGGTAGGGAGATTGTCTTATTTTGAGATTTCTCAAACAAACAACAATTTAAAAACCAAAACTCCAATTTCTAGGTATATATTTAAAATTTTCTTGGATCTTTATTGAAACAAAAGTAGATATTTTACATAAACAAGTGACCAAAGAAAAATAATACATCTATACATCAGACAATGAGAAGATTCATGCAGAAGTTGGTTTTAAAGACTTTGAAGCAAGTAAGCTTTCCTCTTGTTTCCTACGTTCAACATATCGATTGCCTTGCATTCGAGAGTATCTGGAAAAAGAGAAAGGTGGAGAAATGTGTAGGCCTGAAATAGATGTAACTCTTGATATTGCAGTGAATGTAAGTCCCTGTCTGTCAATGTTTCTAATATCTATTGTTACATTTTGTAGGTTCATACCTTGGGCTTTATGAATTGTTAAATCCCATGCCATTCAAAGTGGTATTTGTCTACGGAATCCTCTTGTTATTGCAGATATTGGAACATAAGTAGGGTTAGAAGAATCCCATAAGGATCCTTTGTAATGCACTAATTCGACAACAACAAATGATGGCAAGGTAGGAGGTTTCTCATTTGACTTGTAGACAATATGAACAACTTTTCCAAGTGAGCCGTTAACAAGTCCTGCTTGAACCCAAAAATTAGCAGTTAACATGACTTGTTGACCAACAACAAGAAGGACCTTTAATGGCAGTTGTTCGTCATCAATGGATTAATGGGAATTTTGGTTCCTTTGTTCTACAAAGCAATGTGCAATTGGCATATTGAGTTTTTTTAGCATGTGTTTGTTGTGCAATGCAACAGAGCTATTTGTGGGATACAAATGGATAGATTGTTCAAATGAAGAATTTTTGACAAGTGAAAGGCATGAGGTTGTTCTTGTCATTAGGAGTGCACAATATTCAACAGTTGGTGTTTCATTTCAAAGGTTTAGCAAGAGTTGGCGAAAGGCAGTTTGAGAAGCACTATTTCCTTGTTGTCGAAAAATTGTTTCAAGCGTGATAAAAGTATCAAATGTACGCCAAAGAGCAGTTCCAACATATGAGCCCGCATACATGGATGTCTTTTACAAAAGGTAATTGTCCAAAGTCACCAAGAAGAATTATGGAACAACCACCAAATGGGATTGTGCATTGCAAGGGGAAAGCCTGATGTAAGCGTGCATCAATTTGAGTCAACATTTTTGGACCAATAAATCTCATTTCATCTATGAGAATATAGTGAATATGGCGGAGTTCTTCTTGATGTTTTGAAAGGGATTGGCCTTCAAGAGGGTGCATTTCACCAATGGGAATTCGAAGAGCAGAATGTATTGTAAATGCATGTATGTTAAAAGCAGCAACACCGGTTGGAGCAAGGAGAAGAAGTGGGCAGGCATTTTTTTCAGATGCAGTTTGAAGTGCAAATTTGAGGCAAGATATGAGGTAAGATTTTTTGGTTCCTGCAGTACCTTGAATCACCAGTTTTAGTGGTTCAACATATGTAGTGTTTTTGAAATGGGACATGAAAAGATCAAAGGCTATGCATTGTGTGGTAGACAAGCAATTAGGCAAATTGGAGAAGGACGGGATATCTTCATGTAGTTCAATGGACAAGCGATTGACCTCAATGAATGATGTTGTTGTCTCATGCAAATGGGTGCATATATTGTTATGTGACCAATTGTGATTTTTGTCAAATTCACGATGGCCAAGCATTTCAAGGTCATTAACTTGGATGTTATTGCTTGGACTCATTTGAGATAGAAGTTCCCATTCATCCATGGTATGGGGCAACGGAAACGTAATAGCATCAAAGTTTGAACCATCGGATAGAGGTGTAAAGGGTTCTTTTTCTGCACTGCCACACAACATATGTGCCTTTAATCTGATGCCAATGAGAAATAATTTCAGAAGTTGTGGTTCCAATATCATGAGGGATAGACCAAAAAGGTTTGTATAGAAGAAGTTCACTCCAACAAAACAGTTCAAAAGATGAAGAATTAGAGGGAGGAATGGAAGTGAAAAGTGGATAGACTCTAACAATCTTTTCACGCAAGTTTTGTTTCCATGGATTTTCTTTCCTATTAGGCGAGAAAGACCAACAACGAGCAACTTCAAGCAAAGTTAGATGTTCAAGAGCAATGGGTCTTTGCATGTAAGAAAAAATGAAAGGGGGCATTGCATGGGTGTTATTAGTGTCATTAGAAACACGGCGGAAGACAGTTTGGCTCATGTTTAGGGAAAAGAAGTGACGACTACAAAGCATAAGAGGAATTTTTTGCAGCATGTGACACGTCTCTTGTGCACTAATGTCTCTTTCTGCAACTGTTTGTGCAAGAAATTGTTTGATTGGCTGAAGAATGGGGCTCTCACTTGGTGTAGCATGTGCAAGGCGAGAGAGAATGGCATGGTAGGTTTCTGATTTTGGCTCCACTTTTGATGCATACTTTGAAATGTATTTGAGAACAACAAGTTTACAAAGAACAGGTTGGGAATCAACATTAGCCCTCCATATTGAAAGCATGGTAGGGTTGTGAATATTTAGAAGAGGATAATTTCTTGTAGGATTGTAGGTTTTCTGTCCATTTGGATCAATGAATAACGAAGAAGTAGCTTGCAACTCATATGGAAAACCATAGCAACATTGAACAGACACTCCTTTTTTGCGAAGGCAAGTTGACTCTAAACATTTGGTGTGCCTTTGAACAAAATTGACAAGTTCTTCATAGTCAGCTAAGTAGTTTGATGCAAATATCGATGGTGATGCAAGACTGCATGGATCATTTGTAGTAGAATGATGTGACTCAAATGTGGACAACTAGGAATTACGAGGATTCCAAGCTGTCACATGTGTGTTAAAATTTTTTTTTGCAGCTTCAACTGCAACATCATCTTCCCAATCTAACGTGTCCATATTTGATGCATTTTCCAACCAAATAAAACCATGAATATGTGTAGATCCTCTATGTTGCCATTCATATCTAGATGGGAGGAAAACACATATATTATAAATAAATTGTATAAAGTAAAAAATAGATAGAGAAAAACAGGAAGGAATAGATGGTATAATACCTGCACCAATAATCGGTTATATGGAAACCTTTTTGAAGCACCTCTTCAAGAAATGTTTTGAATCTATGGTGCATATATTGTGATGTAATATGTGGATTTGATATGATGTTGTGAACCTTCCATTAATAAGCTTGAGCTAAATCATCAAGATATTTACCATGCATTAGAGCATGAAAATCTGGCCATTTTGTGTTAGTTGCACTAAGGGTGAAGAATAATGTTGGTGTACCTTGTTGATTGATCATATTTGTCAGTTCAGCTCTACTTTTGTTCCAATATGATCATCTTCCACGTAATGAAGACCCAAATCTTGCGACCCGCTCACCAATTTTATCATTCGACATGTCTTGCAATTGGTTGACAAGCTCATGTACTATGGGAGGTAGTGTATCTTTGAGATTTTTTTTGACAAAAACAGAGGCAGTACTATTACTTCGATGACACATAATTAGATTGTATATGTAGTATCAGAAGCGAGGATGTTGGGAAAATATGTTGTCATGATAGTGAATAAGGTGAAGTGCATATTCATGCATATCAATTTGTTGAATGTGTGGTTGTAATAACATTGTTGTACCTGTGGGAAACAAAGTTGGAAAAGCCATGGAAAGAAGGCCTTCTGTGTTGTACTCATTTATAGGGGACATTTCTATAGGGGGCCAATCAATGGAAGGTGGTAGTGGGATATTCGGTATGTGTAACAACTGTCTAATTTCTTCAACCTCAGTTCTAGCATTGGTTTGTGTTGAAATAAATGACGAGGATTGCAATTCATAGGGTTCAAATGAATTTGGTGGTTGATCTGTATAGGACAAGCTTTGCGAATGAGATAATGTAGCATTGCTATTAAGATGTGGAATCAAAGGTGAAATGTCTACTGAAACAAGAGGCAAAGAAGCTAATGCATTTAGGTTGATTTGTACATCCTTGTAGTATGGGTCGTTTGTCATTTTGAATTGAAGGGAAGCAAGAACATGTGTTCAACTAACAAACAGTTCATATGGTTTGTTTGTAGAATTGCATTTCTGAACAACAAGGATGTCAAGTTCTGATACTAAATGTGGTAGGTATGTGGCAATGTTGGAAATGTCTTGGGGGAAGCAAATAGTATGACCAGAGTATTTATATTGACCACCACAAGCATGTGTCACTTGCAATATGGGGTTAGCACAACTAATGAGCATCTCTTCAACCTGTGTAAGTACTGCAAGGACAGTTGGTTGGTTTCCCGGATCCATATTGTTTTCCAATGAAAAGCGATGCCCTTTTCATTCTAGAATACAATGTGAACAAGTGTATGCTTCATGGAACTTTTTTGTTACAATACTAGGGTAACATTCTTTGCAAATCGAGCAGAGATGCATATCAGCTAGTTGGTCCATTTTTTAACGAAATCATTGATGTGCATCATTGAGGTGGTTGTTCAATGGATTTGGTATAGGAGATGGAAGTGAAGCTGAGTCGACAGGTTCTACATGAGAATTTGAAGAAGACATATCCACACGCATACGAGCAACCCTGTAAAGAAGACGTTGTTTCTTGTTGTTTTTATCTCTGTTTTGTGCATGTAAAACTATTCTTCGTGCATTGGCTTGTTCCTTGTCATGATTTGGTATAATTCCTACAAGATAATTGTAAACTTGTTAAACACCTAGAAGCTTTAATTGTTGGCAGCGACACATTTTGTATATGTATTAACTGGAAACTATGTGGATATAAAGCAAAAGATAAAAACAAATGTTAATTCATTGCATATGGGGAAGTAAGAATGTAGCTTAAAATAATATAACTGGAGTAGATTTTGTTTTTCAAGTTGTAGCTTGATAATTGTAAGAAAACAGAATTATAGAAGAACAAAGTGTAGTGTGAGAAAGTATATATGAAAAAAGGTAGCTGTAGTTATTGTTATGTACAGAGTAATCAAAAGTTGTGCCGAGAAACAAGAGAACAAAGTTGTGCATTTTATAAAAAACAAGATAGCAAAATAGTATTGTATTTAAAAACTACCATATAGGTTTTTTCACCAATTTGCATAAGAAATGGTAAGTGATAGCCTGTACATTGGAAGTATGAGACTGCAAGAAAGTGGTGCTATAAGAGAATAAAAAAAATACCCTGCTATGTTGAACGATGAAACAATGAGTTAAAATTGAGAATTGAAAGCATTCATCATAAACAATGAAGAATGGTTAAGTATAAAGTTGAAAAAACATATATATTTATGTGTCCATCTGAAATTGTCGTTTATGTGTTTTCAACCATGACAATTACAAATTTTAGGCGTGCAACTCCGAGGAAGGTCTATGTTTTAACTGAAAGAGTAAGAAGTAATTTTTTGTTGTAGATCCTCTGCACTATTTCATCAAGTGATGTTATTTTAGTTGAGAGAAGACACAGATCTTTTGTAGAAATTCCCATGAGTTGTTTTGCAGCATCATCAAATGCTATCACACCATGAATGGATCCGGTAACATCTTCCAAGTCAACCTTTAGTATATATCGGTAGTCACATTCAAGAAACTCTCCATCACATTTAGCACAATGCCAAACGTCTCCAACTTTCTGAGCAATCTTTTTCATGCATTGTATTCCGTCAACAAAAAGAGGGCATGCAAGGAAATAAAAGTCATCCATGTTAACATTTGTGATGGTTGTTACAAGAGAGTACCAAACAACTTTTTCAGATGATTGAAGAGTTTGCAGGTCATTGATGGTAGTGACTTTACGAGAACTAGAGTGAGAGGCATTGAACTTTCGGCTCAACGATGGTGATGCTGAATGAAATCCATTTTCATGAAACCAGTTTTGGAGAACTGAAGTTTGTTCAATATCTGGGTTTATAAAAATAGTAGTGTTGGAAATATTTCCAACAGTTTTTCCATTAAAATTTGTAACGCGGCCACCTTTGATTGCTACAGCTGGAGGCATAGGTAAACCATGAAGGTTGGCAAGTTCAGCTCCTTCAATTTGGCAATGGTCACCCCAAAGTGTTATGTCAATACTATAGCCTGACATGTCACGGAGTCCAATAATGCGCCTAACAGTCTCAACACCATCTCATTTTCGTATTGTGGATGTTGGAGAAACATAAATTACAAGGCCAACAAGTTCCACCATGGAATTGACAGGTATACTTTGTATCTCATGAATAGTTTTAAAGTTAAAGCAAAAAAAAGGTATTAAGGGGTATTCATTTAAGCATGGTTGGATGGTGAGGAGGAACCTAAGAAAATCTCATTATGGCTTTTCAAATGGTTGAAAATTGGATTGGATGCTTTGACTGTGCCATTTTATACTATGTACACTATTCCTATATGTATTTGGTCATACAAAGAGAGTGCCAATTCATTGAATGCAGATATATGTATTTCATCGTGTGAAGCATTAACAATGTCAAATCCAAAGATTTTTCCAGGCCCTCGTTGGTTTCCATATTGATGTAGCTTTGTCTTGGCAATAACTCAACCTTGAATGTTCCAAACTTTGCTAGAATAGGTTAGTGATATGAATGGAATAGTTGATGTAGCCAAGGAAGGGTTTTCATCTACTGAGCTAGGATTCACTGGAACAGAGGAACAACTCTGCGAGAGAGAAGGTACAGGTAAATGGTAAGGTGCAGGATCTCCAATAATTGCTGCATCCACTGTGACAACTTCGAGTGCAAGCAATGCGATAGTCTTGTGAGAAGAAGAATGTTAGAGTTGAATGGGATATAAAAACCTTGGATGCATGAACAGTGTGAAAATGATTAAGTGGACAAAGACAAAATGGAAATTAAACATACGTTACACTATGTACAATGTTTGATGTACACTTGGTAAGTTTGATTATAGATCCTTCTTTGAGTTGTCCAGTTTCTACAAGACTACTATATATAGTTGGAAGTAATATCTCATGCTTGTGAAGCCAGTGTGAGATAGAAATTCGGAACCAAATAGATGAGGAGTTCAGTGAGTTCACTTGGTTTAACGAGGAGACTTGTACCAGCAGGCAAATGTTGACAGCACCATGCAACAAGAGTGAAATAGAATCTTCAGTTAGCATACTCTCCATAGTGTGACAATTTTTTTTCCTGTGAAATGAAATAGGGCAAGAACAAAAAAAAAATCGCAATGTCACATATTCATGTGATCGAATGACAAAAAAATACCTGCAGATATGACAATTTTTTTTTTTCGGTTGAACTGACACCAAGGGGGAATATTGAGATTTGGGGTGTACCAAGATGTATGTTTTTTTATCTCTACCTATGAGCATGAGACAAGCACTGTCGAGATTGATTCTATGGCAGTTGTTCAAAATTTGAAATAAACATTAATAGATTAATTTGTGTCCTCTTTCCATTTTTCACTATAAATATTTTAATTCTTAATTGTATTCCTTTAGTCTTCTTCATACAGTATATAGATTAATATATAATTCACTATCTCGCAACCCGCATCCCTCAAATGCGGGATGCGGGGTACAGGATTACTAAATAATATTTCATTCACCACCCTCATCCCGCATCCCGCAATTGCGGGACGCAGGATTACAAAATAGCGGGATGCATGATTACAAAATAGAGAAATTTTATTTCCCTTTCAGCAATGTGCAATCCCGCAAATTGCGGGCTGCGGGTTGAGGAAACACAAAACAAAAATGTTAAAATAAACTACATGGTAAAAATCCGAAAGCGCAAAGGCAAAAGCAAAATATTATGGAATTGCGGGATTTAGGATTACAAAAATGCGGGATGCAGGCATACAAAATAGGGTAAATTGCGGGTTGTGGAAACACACAATAAAAATCCTAATCAAACCACAAGACAAAAAGCCGAAACCTGAATACTGTTTTTATCAAAGAAATTTATACGAAAAAAAATCGTCGGTGACAGTGGCAGGATTCAACTGTTTTGAATGTGCTTGTAAAACTCCAGTCTACTATTTAGTCCACTTTAGCCCAGTTTACGATTGCAAAATAGCGTAATATAACTATGGATCGATGGTATTCTCTACTCTTCCATCGGTAATATAACTGTTTACAGGACCGCTGGTGTCTTGTAAATTTAAAGAAACTGGAAACTGTAAAGTGTAAATGAAGCGCACCAAAATCAATATGTGGTTACCTTCAGGTGTGTTTATATGCAATAAAGCAAAGGCATTTGCCGTTTGCGGCTTTAGAGTTCCTTTCAGGTAAAAATGTATAGAATTTTGTATTGTCGAGAAAAAAAAGTATGAGGCAATACATAAATAACTAATAATCAGACAAAGCAGGAATAACAACAAAACAAAGTAAGGGTGTTTGACCATCTCATGGAACACCCTTGCTTTCTTTGGTTGAACTAAAACAAAGTAAGGATTATGTCATTTTCTTTCAGTCAAAGCAGCAATAACAACAAATCAAAGCAAGGGTGTTTGATCATCTCATAATCAGACTAAATGAATATCCAAAAAATTTAAGCAGACTAAAGGAATACCTACAAATTTAAAGAAATTGCAAACTGCAAAAGAAAATACATCAATAACTAATAATCAGACAAAGCAACAATAACAGGAAAACAAAGCAAGGGTGATTGACCATCTCATAATAATACTAAATGAATCTTCAAAAAATTTAGGCAGACTAAAGGAATACTTGCAAATTTAAAGAAACTGCAAACTGTGAAGTGTAAATGAAGCGCACCAAAATCATATGTGGTTACTTGAAGGTCTGTTTATATGCGCAATGCAAAGGCAGTGTAACAACAAAATGTGACAAATCCAGTATTGTAACAATATTTTGAAGATCATCATAAGGTGAGCAAAGACAAAGATATTGACCCATGTCTGAATCATATGACAAGCTTTCTTGCATTAATTGAGCAACAATGCATTGATGAAACATTAATGACAGTGGATAAAGGGACATGGGAAAACTATATTCAATTCAATGAAGCGCTATCAAAATGGAAGCTCGACTAAATTATAAGCGTAAAGACAGAAAAATCGTCCATAATAGCGTCTGCTAAACCCCAAAAAAATGGTGAAGCGAAACTCTGCAAAATCATCAGCAATGATTTTTCCAAATCAAGATAAATGAACCATGGGCAAGGACAGTAAAATCCTATACAAAAAATCGCCTGGACCGGTGGTTTAGGACAACAAATGGAAGAATAGAGAATACACGCAAGCCATCTGTCAGGAAAACACAGTAAACGACAACTGCAAGAATGACCCGCAACTTGCAACCAATCCATCAATCCATTCACGTGCAGCAACGACCGTAACACACAGGACACCAACGGTCTACGGGACAGAAGTTCGCCTATCGAGATGGAATAATCGGGGACCCAAATAAAATGCATTAGCTAAACATGAACTCCAAAGAACGACCTGCAACTTCCAATCAATCCATCAATCCATTCACGTGCAGCAACGGCCGCAACTTCACCAATCGAGATTGCAGAATCGGGGACCAACTAAAATGCAGAAGAAACAAAAATCTGATTGATCAGCACAACACTTGTCCATGATATATTCGCTAATCCAACGCGACACCTGTCGAAGTGTGAATGTCCAGGGAGATGAGGAATCTTCTGAGACTACGTCTCCATAGGGAAGACGCATTCGGCATAAATATTAAGATTTAAATTAATTTATGTTGCTTTATTTTTGTATTTTTTACAATTTAATGATTTATTTTATTTTTATTTTAGTTTATTTGAAGTGTATTTTACAACTTATTATTTAAAAGATTGTAATGTTTTTGGTAGATAAAGATGAAGCAATAATATGTTTATAGGTTGGTCCAATGCAATATTTTATACAAAAATATTCACAATTTGTTTTTGAGAAAATTTGTATATTTTATTTGAAGTAGAATGAAAAATATATTCTTAAGTATATATAGCATTATAAAAAATGTTGAGTAAAGATAAAGGTTTTTTTTACATATCAAACTCAGTGTTTCAAATAACTACAAAATCTCTCATAATAGGAAAATTGGCCTCTTTATGGTTCAGTTAAAAAGTGAATGAAAGGTCTGCTGAGATCGTCCAAGAAGATTTGAATCCTTCTTTTGATTTTCTTGATCTGTGAAGAGCCTTTGGCTTTGGTTCTTCCTCGGGTGACTCTTTCGTTCCCATTGATTTGGTGTAGTTGATCTCGAGGAATTGCTGGTTCTCGTTGCTCAGTGGATAGGCCGCTGCAGTCCTTGAGCTTTTGGATTTTGTTTCCGAATTTTTGTTACAGGTTGCTGATCTAGAGCCAGCGTGGAGTTCCTTCTCCTCTGTGTTGATTTGGTGCTGAGAGGAGATTTCACCTCTACGTTTTCTTTGTGAAATATTTTGTAGGAGTGGCAAATCAAGTTCGACTATATTTCACACTGGATACTATAATAGCTCCAAGAAGCTCTTTCCTTATGTTGGATGCTTTCTTGATATGTGTAGAGCCTCGGATCTTGCTTTGCTGCTCTGGAGGTTTGAGGACAGGTCGATGGTTGGATTTGCAGGCTGTTGTTCTAGTGCTTGCATGGAGTCTTCTTGATTTGAGGTCGATATGCACTCAATTGGTTCTTCCTTGGCTTGGTGGAATTGTCTTCAACTGCTCCTCCCTTGACTCAGTTTGGTAGCAAAAGCTCGAATAGATTGTCTCTCCTTTCTTCTTGCTAAGGCTAGAACTCAATTTATTGGGTGGTTTTGTTCTTTCTATCTGTGCTTAGGGTCTCCTTGTCCTGAATTTTTGAGCCTTCTTTGGAGGTGTCCTCGGTTGTATTTTGGTGGCCGATCTTATGGATTCCGGTAGGGATCTTCCATTTCCTCTTCCTCCTGACCTAGAGGTTTTCAAGAGATTGATTGCCTCTTGTGGCAAGAGGAAAGGGGGCCCTGCTCATAAATTTGTCGAGAAAGTTGATATCCCTTTGGTAGAATTACTTGGTAATCGGACATGTCGTTCGGCCTTAAATTTTACCCAAGCTCACATCAGATCACCACCCAATTTCTTCGTTGTTTGAAAAAGAAGAGGAACTTGGGCCAATCCCGTTCAGGTTCATCCCCCTCTGGATTGAGAGAGACAGGTTTATGGACGTTGTAACTGAGGCTTGGTCACAATATGTAGTTGGCTCTCCGAGTTTTGTCTAGGAACATAAATTGAGGAAACCAAACTCGCGCTAAAGTAGTGGGTCAAAACTCCTCTTTCCTCTCCTACGACCAGCAAGAAAGAGAGAGTGTCAGAGTTATCTACAATTCAAATTGGTATGGAAGATAGAGATATTACCATTTCTCAATTAACTCTGGAACAAATTGCCCAGTCTAACACCTCTCAATCATTCAGAGAAGAAGAGGAACATCTCACGCTAAAGACTCGAAGCCGTTGGCTGAAGGTGGGAGATAAGAACACTGCATATTTCCATCGTCCACCCAGGGTTAGATTGTCCCGCAATCATATTTCGGAAATCTCCACTGGTGAGGGGGTCACCATTAAAGGTCAAGATCTTCTTAAATAGTCTTCTAGTAGGCATTTTTAGCTTTTATTTTAGGATGATGGTCTCACTAATGAGGAAGTGTCTTCTGAATATTTGGATAACGTTCCTTCTCTTGCTAGTGCTGAGGACAATTATGTTTTAATGAAACCCTTCTCTGAAAAGGAAATTGTTGATGTCATTTGGGCTATGGAGTTGGATAAAGCTCTTGGGATGAATGGCTTTTCTTTTCATTTTTATAAAGTTTGTTGGCCCATCATCAAAACAAGATCTGGTCCGTATGGTGACTGCCTTCCAAAAAAAGCAAAAGTGGGAGGATGTACTAACTCTACATTTCTCGCCCTTATCCCCAAGGAAGTCAATCCTTCTTCCTTCGATAGGTTCCGTCCTATTTCGTTGTGTAATGCTTCTTACAAGATCCTTTCCAAACTTCTAGCCAACAGATTTAAGCTCTTGTTAGGTAAGTTTATCTCTCCTCCCTCGGGGGGATTTGTAAAAGGCAGACATTTAGTGGATAATGTAATCCAAGTTCAAGAAGCTCTTCATTCAAGCTTCCAAAGGAAGGATAAATGCATGTTAATTAAGTTGGATATGAAGAATGCCTTTGATCAAGTAAAGATTCCCTTCCTTTATGATGTCTTGCTCTCTTTTGGTTTTTGCTTCGAGTTTGTAAACTTGATCAAAGCATGCAGATTTGGGCCTTGGATTGCACCATTGGTCAATGGAAGACCTACTGAATTTTTTAAAGCTACTAGAGGTCTCCGCCAAGGTTGTTCGATTTCCCCCTTCCTATACATCTTGATGGCTGAAACTCTTAGCAGAAAACTCATAGTTGAAAAGGAAGTTGGTTACATCCTGGGCATCAAGATTTCTAGCGGTGTGGACCCAATCAACCACGCTCTTTTCGCAGATGACTCTTTTCTTCTAGGAGGGGCCTCTATTAATATTGCTCATGCATTTAATGAAATTCTTCAAAAATTCTGCCAAATTTCAGGAGCATTGGTTAACAAAAACAAAAGTGTTGTTTATGGCTCGAATGTAGAACATTCGACAATTCTTCGAATAGCAGACTTCTTGGGATTCCCTGGCTTCGACAAGTGGGAAAAGATAAAGTATTTGGGGCTCCCCTTAACTCTTGGATCATCCCCTCCCTCTCTCTGGCTGGATGTATTGGCTATGTTAAAAGAAAAAATCGCTTATTGGGGTGGTCAGTGGTTAACCAAGCCCAGGAAACTGATCTTAATTAAGGCAGTTCTTTCAGCTTTTCCTATTTTCCAATCCTCTTTGTTACTTGCCCCAAAGTGTATCTTGACTTAGATTTCTAAGCTTCTGCGAGATTTTCTCTGGAATGGCGGTAAAGGAAGTCAAAATAAGATGCTTTTGGTAAGGTGGGAAGTTCTTAAGAGACCAATTTCAGAAGGTGGATTACAAATTCGGGACCCTGGTCTGGCTAATCTAGCATTGAGTGGAACATTGATTTGACAGCTATTTGTGGACAAAAAATATCCAGTCAGTAAGATTTTTCGGATGAAATATCTAAAGGGTGTCTCATTGAGAAATATTACTTCTGCTAATACACCAACTGGCACTGCTATATGGAACTCTTGCAGAAAAGGTTTTGATTTTTTAATCAACAACTATTTAGAATCCCTGGCAATGGGAAGAGGATCCTTCTCTAGGAGGATAAAATATCTGGGAATCCTTCTCTTTCCTCTGTAATTCCGTTAACATAGATTATGAATTGGGAAAGAAATAAAGGACTTCTCTGATTGGTTGATATCTGCATTTGAACAGTGTTGGCAATTGGGTTGGTTGGTCTCTCCTAGATCTTCCTGCTCGTCTTAATACCCAAAAAATTTGTTGCTCTCTTCTCTTCCTGGCCTTGCTCCTGTCCACATCTCTCATAAAGATAGTTGGGGTTGGGGAATTGATGGATTTTACACAGTAGCCAAAGGTTTCAATATCCTTCAATCTCCCCACTGTTCACTCTTTTCACCTACGATCTGGAAATCAATGTGGTTTTCCCATTGTCTGCCAAAGGTTAACTTATTTTCTTGGCTGGTTTTGAATAACAAGATTCTGGCAAGTGATATCCTTTTAAAACGTGGCTTCAATGGCCCTTTTCACGACTGTTTATGTAAATCAGCCTTGGAGACGGCTGATCATCTTCTTGTTGATTGCGTATTCTCCAAAAAAGTTTGGGCTTTGGTTATGCAAGGTGCTAACTGCTCATTTCCATCTCAAAATTCTGTAATAACTATTTATTCAGCCTGGCATGACATACGTCCATCGAAATCAAACTTTATTATTCTGCATAAAAACTGGCACTCGATTTTGAATTTCACGTGGTGGGCTCAATGGATAGCCAGAAATAACTATATTTTCAATGAACAAATCCTGATCTCCCAGATCGTGGCTTACAAATCTAAATCATGGTTTGTTGAATCTATTGGACAATTGATGTCTTCTCTTCCAGCTTCATTGTGGATGGGTTCTTATCCTCAAGCTACTAGGAATAAATTGATTTGTGCCAAGCCTGCCAGTCTCCCTTTTTTGAGGTTTCGTGGGAATAAGGATGCATTTAAAAAAATTTAGATGAATTATGCTTCAGCGACAATTTTCTTTGATGGTGCTTCCAAGGGGAATCTTGGGGCCTCTGGAGCTGGGGGCTTGGTTTTCTCTCTTTACAGATTTACCAAATTCAGTTTTAGCTGGGGACTTGGAACCATGTCAAACAATCAGGCTGAAAGCTACAGCCTCCTCATGGTGACCCAGTTTGCTAAGGAGAAAGGTTTTAAGTCCATCCAAATCTTTGGTGATTCCGAGATGCTGATAAAAGCTTTAAATTCAGCTGACAACTTCAATAATTCTGTCTTGAATATTATTATGCAGAGAATTAGGATAATATTAAAAGAATTTGACTTGACTGAATCTTTCCACATTCTCCGGGACTTAAATAATCTTGGAGATGCCCTGGCTAATAAAGCATGTCTTCTTTTTCAAGGATTTCTTAGCATCAACGGGGAATCCAGTTATTTCCATCCTATTCCATAATTGTGCTTCATGCAGTTGTAATTTGTTTTTTATGGGTGATCCCCCCCTCTCTGTAAGGCTTTGTGCAGTCTCTGGTCCTTTTGAAATATGTAATTAGGTTGATTGGTATTTTCCAAAAAAGACCAGTATCCTTCTTCAAAATAAAATTACCCGTTTGTGTTAGAAACAAAAAAACTACAACACTACATATAGTTTGAGTAACCAATACAATGCTCTATAAGTATTAAATTGTATATCAGCCAAAACATTTAAGTGTCTCTAGATAAAGTAATTAAATTAAAAACAAAGTTACATTGTCAGTTGAGTTTTAGATGTTTGACCATTTTAGAATTCCTTCAAGAGTAATATACTAGGCTCCAGAAGAAATCCCTCATTTGATAATGTGTTTGCGTGTATGTTTAGTTTCACATAGACATAAGTGAATGGGATTTCTATAAACTAAAGTGTGTTTTCCTTTAGTTGGTATGTTAAAGCATGTAGTGTAATGAAGTGAATATATTGTTCATTCCGCATCCACTCAATCACCATCATGGAATCTCCTTGGAGATGAGAAACTCCTTTAGATAGTGCCAACACCATAAGTGATTTGAGAGGAGTCAACTTAGCAAAGTTGTTTATGCCTCTTCCAAGATTAGCTTTAAAATGGAAAAAATATTGTCATTTAAAAATAGAACTCCTGCAATACTATTGGTATTTTTTAGCCTTGGCAAGCCCCATCAAAGAAATTCCAAGAGATAGGCTTTTCAAACATGAGTTCTCCTCTATATCTAGCCATTGGTATTTTAGGATTCAATCTACAAAATTGATAAATGATATAGATTTGGGCACATACCTTAAAGGTTAATATGTTCATACTCTTGAAAATAAAAACACTTTGAGCTAGCCAAAAGCCCCACGAAGTGATAAGTGGAATAGGTTTGTATTTCTTCAATTCATGTTTTTGAAACCAATTCTTCAAACAACCTTCTACACTAAATCCTTGTCAAAGCTTTAAGATTATAATCCATTAACCTAAATCATGACATACATGTTGAGCAAAGGGAAACTGAACAAATAAATGGGTAGCAAACTCATATTCCCTCCTATAAAATAAATAAACGCCAAGTCTATGTTTGCTCTTTATCTACAGTAAATTACAAGCGTGGATCTTATTCCTTACTGGGAGCCATGTGGAGACATTGGTCTTCTTAGGAGCCTTGAATTTCCAAATCTTAGACCACCAACATCATTGCTCTTGAACCTCATGTCCTTATAGCACTATATAACCCAACTTTGTTTGAGTAACACCCTATTATCTTGTTTTCATTCCATAACAAAACGTTTAGTTCTTCCTTCAATCTAATGGGACGTATCCTTATCTTTAACACAAATTAATTGCAAGATGTCCCATGATCTCTTACCAAGTCTTATTGATTGGGAGAAAACCATCTCTAGTGCCATTTATATGTCCTCATTAGTTCTATTGTTTGATTTAGTGTGTGATATCTCATCTCTTGAATGTCTTGAATCAACTCTAGAGAGAGGAAGTTTGGGTTACTGCACCTCATTATAGAATCTAATCTTGGTATAACCTAAGATCCACCACTTAGCTTTCATGCTCAGTGGTTTCCAATAAATGGGAAAGCTAATACTATGCTTTCCACTAGTTTGAAACATGTTTTATAATCTTTTGGGGCTTCCTGATCCTATCCATCACAAAAGTAGGGGCCAAGTATTTATGTGTTATGATCCTTCTCCATAAACTATCCCTAATAATCAAGTTCCAAAAACTTATGGTGCAAAGGAATTTCCAAACATATTTATATATTTTAATCCCCATGACCCCTCATTTTTGGGCCTTGTTAATGTTTTTAATTCTGCTAAATGGAAACCCACCTTGTCATTATTTCCTTTCTAGAGAAACTCATAACAAGTCTTTCTAATATTTTCCAAAATCCCTTATGGATATGTGCTAGTAAATCCATGTAAGTGGGAACTACTTCTAAAACATACTTAATGGAGTTGATATACCTCCTCTCAAGGGATGCCTATTACACCGTAGTTAAATTATTATTTGAATCTTGTTTATTAAACAAAGCTAGTATTTTTTACCATAACCATTGGATTTCAATATGAATCCCATATACTTCAAGCCATCTCGTAGCTCTATTGTTCTAAAGGGAAAAAGTTGACTTAAATTATGTTCCACCACTTCACTCAAGTTATTAAAGTTAATCAATTATTTTAGGTTATTGAGATCCATTCTAGAAGCTTTCAGATATAACAAAAGTATTTCTTAAAATTCCCTTCCCTCTCTCATAGAGCCATTTGAAAATATTCACACATCACCAATAAAAATAAGGTGGGTCAAAGTCTCAATGCTCCTACCTTGATAACGTGTGTGCTCCTTTCTCTTTTGACTACTACGATAGATCTACTCAAATCCTTTGCAACAAGTAGAAACAAATAGGGGAATAATAGGATACCTTGTTGTAGTCCTTGAGAGGCTTGAAAAAGGGGGGAGAAACCCCATTAATAAGAACAAAAAAAGTGACACAAATCGCACAATCCATAATCGAGTTTACCATAAAATTGCTAGAGCCAACCAAAATCAACAATAGTTTAAGGTAAATCCAACAAGTCATATCAAAAAATTTTGAGAGGTTTTGTTAAGATTTTGATGGTTATACAATATATAAAAACATTTAACATCATAATCATATGCAAAAGGATCATTGAAAGAAAGGCAAGCACAACCACACAAAAGAACACAAATATTTATCCTGGGAAACCCTCGTGGGGGAGAAAACCCAGTAAAACTTCCTCAATATAGACTTCAACCAAGTACAGTGTAAGAACCCAATAATAAGACTTGTAAGACACCAAGAATAAGACTTAACTACTTCCTCTCCTCTAGATGGATCGCTCCTTCTCTCTCTAGCACAACTGCTTGAGTTATGAGTGTGTCCAAACGAGGGAGGCACCTCCCCTATTTATATTGATTGGTGGAGAGGCCTAATAACACAACAAGGTCTAATTATCCTCCCAATCAAGTCGTACTTTCCCTGGGATACTAAAAAATACATTTTAACAATACTTTTGTGGGTACTACTGACGCGACTTACAACGAAGGTTTTACCTCAAGACTTTACCTCACCAAATACATCAATGACATCCCTACTCGGAGGAACAACATCTCCAGAATGGGAAATAATAATAATAATATAAAATCAAATATCTTCTACAGTTACATTTCTTTAACACTCCCTCTTAACAAGGAAGGTATTTTATAACACGACAATACATTTGTACAACTGACTGGTAAGTCTATATGCCATAAGAAGTTTTCACAACTACATTAACATCATCATCATCTTTGGAACATCATCATCACGGAGCATCAAATCTTGTTGCATCATCACATCTCGTCGAATAATCATGAGCATCACATCTCATTGCATCATCAAAATCATCACATCTCGTCACATCATCACGATCATCACATCTCGTCGAATCATCATGAGCATCACATCTCGTGATGTCATCACGAGTATCGCATCTCGTCACATCATCACGAGCATCACATCTCATCGCATCATCACGAGCATCTCATATCGAGCATCACATCTTGTTGCATCACATCTCGTCGCATCATCACAAACATCACATCTCATGCAAGCATCATCATTTTTGGCATCATCTCGAGCATCACATCTCGTTGCATCATCGTGATCATCACATCTCAACACATCATCATGAGAATCACACCTCAAGCATTATCACAAGCATCTCATCTCGTCACATCATCACGAGCATCTCATCTCGTCACATCATCACGAGCATCTCATCTTGAGCATCATCACAAGCATCACATCTCGTGCAAGCATCATCATCATCTCGAGCATCCTCATTTATGGCATCATCTTGAGCATCACATCTTGTCGAATCATCATGAGCATCATATCTCGTCACATCATCACGAGCATCTCATCTCAAGCATCACATCTTGAGCATCATCATGAGATTCTCATCTCGAGCATCACATCTTGAGCATCACATATCGTGCGATCATCATCATCTTGAGCATCATCAACAATAACATCAATATACAAATATTGAGTTGAATCACCCACAACATAAACAATGCTGGAGCATCATCATCTACAACTGAATGCAGGGTCTCATCCACAAATGAATGCAGGACCACTCTCATCAAGAGAGTACTATTGTCTGCATGACCATCCTCATCATGTAACTACTAGGACCACTCTCAACAAGAGAGTGTTCTTGTTTGCAAGACCATCCTCAACCAGGATACTATCATTCGCAAATGAATACAGGACCGCTCTCATCAAGAGAGTACTATTGTAGGCAGGACCATCCTCATCCTTTGAGTGTTAGGACCACTCTCAACATGAGAGTGTTCTTGTACGCGGGACCATCCTCAACAAGGATATTATTTTTTCAAATGAATGTACAATTGCTCTCGCCAAGAGAGTACTATCATCCACAAGACCATCCTCAACTGGAAAGTGCTAGGACCACTCTCAACAAGGGAGTGTTCTTGTTCATCGGACCATCCTCAACAAGGATACTATCATCTGCAAATGAATGTAGGACCACTCTCATCAAGAGAGTTATATCATCCACAAGACCATCCTCAGCATGTGAGTGTTAGGACCACTCTCAACAAGAGAGAGTTCTTGTCTGCAGGACCATCCTCAACAAGGATATTATCGTCCTCAAATGAATTCAGGACCACTCTCATCAAGAGAGTATTATCATCCACAGGACCATCCTCAGTCAACAAGTTCTATGACCACTCTCAATAAGAGAGTGTTCTTGTCCGCAAGACCATCTCTCGTTGGGATGTTCATATTTGAAGATATGACCAGTCTTCCTGGGATCTTCCTTCTGGGGATGCCACCATACATGTCGGGATCTATCCTTAGTAATACGACCACTCATACTGGGATTCACCCTTGATGATGTCACCAACCATGTTGGGATCTACCCACAAAGATACAACCAGGCTCTATGTACATTGACCAAACCACTGGGGCTCGTCATTCTTCTCTTGTGCATCTGCAACTTCATCATTCTTTTCTTGTAGGTGATTGCATATGATCCTTCCTACAATTCAAGTACATCAGTTGCATGGTTATAAACATTTCATAATCTTTAAGACATGTCCACAATGAAAAATTCTTATGCATAAAGATATATGTCATACATTCATGCAACTATTTTAGCCAATACAACATTCATCCATATCCCGTATACATGCGGTAACTTTCTAGATGCCTTCCATATCTACCAAGACATTATTAAGAGTATGCACTATTCCCAACATGTCAGCAAAGAGGTTTCTTTCGATATAAGTAGCAATGAAATGTTGTATAGCACCATAGGTCACTTACCCATCACATGCATATTAGTGGTATATTGTTCATCAATGCAAACACTCTATCATGCATAGTACATTTCCTTGAACATAGATATATAGAAAACTAAACAATGTTATTTAAGAAACTAGATATATAGGAAATGACAATTCAAATACTTATCTTTGTTTGTTTGGTAGACTCCCTCTTGATATTAATCTCCTTACGGGAATTACTGGAGTCTTCGACAATGTGCTTTACTTCATCGTCTGATTCTGAGGACCTGTGCCTATCTTGCTCACGATCAAAAAGGTTGAGCAAGTGTTCTACACCACAAATCACATAATACCTATGTACTGGTGTTGAATCTGTGTCTCACTACAAATGCATCCCTTCTTATCCAATGTTGAAATGGATAAGAGTGTGATCTTCATCTTTTTCAATATAATTCTTTTGAATCAAAATACATATTCCTCATCACTTGAGGAATCTTCCTTTATTTTGTTCGCAGCTACAATATATTCATCCTCGGTTGCACTGAGAGCAACATGGGTCTGTTTTTTGCAACATCCTGGAGTGCTCTTTTTGTTTGTAGCACTGCCAACCCAATCAAAGTCATCATGTCCCTAAAGGAAGATCCTTTGGCCTCTCACATGTCTGAGGGCATACTAAATTGTATCCTTCAGGTACCTTACCACAAACTTTTCCTCAACTATGTGAGCATATCTTAGCTCCACCATGTACTAGCTCAAAGTATTCATTGCAAAGCAAATATTCGGTCTCGTGTTTGTCAAGTATATTAACGAACCAAACTTCTTTATGTAGATTGTGACATCTATCTTTGAAGTATGATCACATAAAAACTCCAATTTCAGTGCCATTGGTGTAGCTATAGTACGACATCTTGAACCTCTTTAGGATCTTGACTGCACATTTTCCTTGGCTAAGGAAAATCTCCTTTGGATTTTGTCACATCTCTAATCCCGAAAATCACGTCAAGATTCTTGAACTTAGAGATCTACTGTAGTCACTTCCTCTAAATTGGAGCACCATCCTCCCTCTACATCTTGTACTCTCTACATTAGGACATTTTGTACTGGAGTGACAGGCAGCCTCCTCCATTGTTGATCTTCTATGTATCCATCTATGTCATCTCTCAATATCACTTGATACCAAGATCCTCCATCTCAAACTTTGTTACAAATTCCTCTTGTATCCATCTATGAGCTTCTCATCCTCTGTATGCTTCCATATTCAACCTTGTAGCAAAGGTTGGGATCTCCATCACTCTAGGTGATCCTCAAGTTCCTCGTGTAACTCTATGTCCTATCCCATAGGTGACTTATGAGTTTGTACAAAACCTTCTATGCATAGTTGGTTCTCTGTAGAGAGTCCCTAGTCCTGGAAGTTGTTTTGTATGCACTTCCACTCCACTGAAGAGTTGTGTTTGGTTAACGAAGAGAATTTATTGCTATAATAGACTCCCTCTTTTTGAGAGAAACCATGAACTTTGCTTTGTATCTCTTGATTCTGCCATCTGCTGCATTCTTGATCTAGTAGATCCATTTGGAAAACATTACAGACTTCCCTTCAGGTCTTGAGACCACATTCTAGACATCATTCTTCATGATTGGTACTCCTTAATTATATTGTCCTTCCATTATTCCTTCTTGGGACATTATTTTGCAAAGATCCTTTTTCATCATAAGTGAAACATTTGAGCTATGAGAGGTCCTTCTTCTGAAGTATTTTTATTCTTGCAACAACGTCTTTCCTTTTTGTTCTTTCTCTTCTTGGTATGATCTATTTAGGGCTTGATTGACATCTTCATCCATATCTTCTTCTTTTGTTATCAATCGAGCTTCTTATTGCGTGCATTCCTCCCATAGGTGAGCTTTATTATAGTACAAATTCCTTGAATGGATGATTTCCATGATCTTTGGAGGCCATTCAATGTAGTCGTCTCCACTTTTGTTTCTTCGACATTGTCTCCAATAGCTTATAATTGCTCCTTGATTTGGGATACCCTTATGAAATGAGATTTAATATTTTCTAACATCTACATCTTCATACTCTTGGGTTGAGTCCTTGAAGTCATATTCATGTTGATGTTGAACATATCCTTGGGAGTCTTTCAAAGATTATACATGTGGTATCAAATACTCCTTGGTGGAATCTACAACGATCTTCTTGGTTTCTTTAGCTTTGTCCTCACCTCCCTCTGGAAATGCAGCACCTCCTCCAATCCATCCTCTTCTAGTATGAGGAGCACTCTATACTTCCATGCCCATAAGTTATCAGCTCTTTCAAGCTTGTCCTCAAGCTTGGTCTTGTATGTCGTCATGTTAAACTAAGAACTTCGAATGGAAATAGAGAGAATAGAACTTACCAATGAGATTGCTTCAATGCTTTTTTGGAAGATTGTTTCTAGTGGACCTAATGTTTGACATAGAAACCCTAATTTTTCAACTTAGGTGACTTAAAAATCTAATTGGATAGAAAGATGTGCCTCCTGATTACGATTTGAGTAGCATACTCCTTTTCCCAAAATTGTGGACAAAACTGCAAAATATCTGATGCCATAGTTTTTTCGACAGTAGTGTTAGGTCAAAAATAGAAAATACACAAAATGAGAAAAGATATCCATACAAGGATGTTCCCTCCCATGGAGAGTTGTGTGATCCTCCTTTTTCAATTGATTGCTAAAGGGAAGTGCCCGGAACAAGAAGCACTAGTTTCTTCAATTTGCTCTGCCATAATTGTCTGATATTGATTATGTTGTATCTTTGAAATTCCTGATCCTCAAGGTATGAAACTTTGTCTTGAGATATTCTGAGTTGTATTCTTTCCAACCCCATAGGTTAGAGTAGTATTGGATTCACTAAGTGGAACATATGTTAAGTTTCCCAAGATGACCTGTTTGAGGACTAGTTCAGTATAGCGAACTTGTACGGAATTCCACGTGTCATTGTTTCAACTTCGGGGTCTAAAAATCACACCATAGAAACTACAGTCCATTCCCTATCTGTAAAATCTTGCAAAATTGGATTTGGATCTTCCTATCCTGATATATAGCAATTCTCCCTAGGTCACATGTTTATGACTGAATTATGGAAGAGGTAGGAACCCTGATTTGGAGGGATCATATCTCCTAAATTATAGCGAATAAGAGGCTAAAATTATCACACAAGGTACAACAATATTTCACCTTTGTCCTATCCAAGTTTCAGCTCTTGATCATTTACCGATCTCGATTTATAACGAAAATTCCAAGATGACTATATTCTGCCTTCTGGGGTTTTCAAGCATGAAACTCTAATCTCCAGTAGCTGCAGTTGTAGCGATATATTGGTGCTACAAAGAATTAATTCAGGGTGTCTATGATACCATGTTAATATTTTGATGGTTATACAAGATATAAATGTTGGTTGTGGATCTTGATCTTCCTGATTCAGATATGTTATGTCAGCCATGTTTGGATCCCAACACCTGACGAGGGGGGGGGGGTGTAGGGAGGCTTGCCCCCCCACTATATTCGTTAGGGGGTCCATGGGAGGCAATGGGAGCCCCCCCTGGTGAGGGTTGAAGGGAAGCGCCCTCGTAGTGAAAATTTAATAAAAAATGACTTGTAAAATGTTGTAATTTCAAAGTCATGACTTGGTCAATAATGGGTGATTTACAAGCACATGGCTTTGGGTAGGTCGTGGTATTTTCCCATGGTATTCCATTGATAAAAGGAAGGCATTATAATATGGCTGTGTATTGTATTGTAGCATTGTAAAAATGATCTATGTGATTGTGAGAGAGAGACTACGAGAGAGTGTAGAGGAAGTGTAGTGGGGTTGTTGCAGGTTGTATCCCTTCATTTTGTTGGACAGGATAATAATAAAGGATTGGCAGTTTCTAAGTGGACGTAGCCCATAATGGGTGAACCACATTATATCTATGTCTCTCTTGTAATGTGTTTTAATATTTTCATCTTGTTTATTGTTTATTGTTATTGTTCCGTGGTCCTGTTTTTCTAACAATAAAAACACTTTACATTGTAACATCATAATCATATGCAAATGGATCACTGAAAGAAAGATAAGCACAACCACACAAACGAACACAAAGATTTATCCTAGGAAACCCTCGTGGGGGATAAAACCTATAAAAAAATCCTTGATATAGAATTCAACCAAGTATAGTGTAAGACCCCAATAGTAAGACTTGTAAGACACCAAGAATCACTTGACTGCTTCCTCTCCTCCAGATGGACTGCTCCTTCTCTCTTTAGCGCAACTGCATGAGTTTTGAGTGTGTCCAAATGAGGGATGCACCTCCCCTATCTATATTGATCAGTGGAGAGGCCTAATAACCCAACTGGACCGAATTATCCTCCCAATCAAGGCCTACTTGCCTTGGGATACTCAAAAACACATTTTAATAATACTTTTGTAGGTACTACTGAACCGACTTACAACAGAGTTTTTAGCTCAAGACTTTACCTAACCAAATACATCAATGACATCCCTAATCAGAGGAACATCATCTTAGAAAGGGGAAATAATAATAATACAACATAAAATATCTTTCGCAGTTACATTTCTTTAACATGTTCTAATTTTAAAACAAATCTTTGTAACATTATAGAAACCAAATCATAGAAATGAATGGAAGAAGGTGTTCAGCCACACACACACACACACACACATATGTATGTATGTATGTATGTGTGTGTGTGTATACATACACACACACACATACATACATACATACATATGTGTGTGTGTGTATATATACATATATATATGTATATACATATGTATATACATTATATATATGTATATATATATATATGTATATATATATACATATGTATGTATATATGTATATATATATATACATATGTATATATATATACATATATAT
>LPNX011235537.1:783-48466 GCA_001517045.1 Pseudotsuga menziesii
CAATTAAAACTGATTAAATTAGTGACCAATAAATGAGATTAATGACCAAAATTTGCATATAAAATGACTTGAAAATGACTAAATTAGTGACCAATAAATGAGATTAATGACCGAAATTCGCATATAAAATGACCAAAAATTGAGAGACACGTGACCAAACAATGAGATATAAATGACCAAAATTTGTATATCAATGACCAAAAAACCGTTTTGGTGGCTAATTTATGGTCTTTTATTACACGACCAAATTTGGTCATATTTTAGTTTGTCATGTGGTCATTAATTTGGTCATATATTTGGCCATTGATTCAAATATATGACTAAATTAATAACCAAATATATGACCAAATTAATGATCAACTAACAAAGTTATAAATGACCAAAATAAAATGACCAATTTTGGTCGTATAATAAAAGACCGCAAATTAGCCACCAACGATCGCCAAACCAAAAGTGGTCATTGATATGCGGATTTTGGTCATTTTTTTGGTCACTAATCTCTCATTTTCCACTAGTGAGTGCTTGGGCCTCATCAAAGACCTTGCTATAAACTTAACTTAGTTGCCTTCGAAAAGCGTAATGATGGACATTGTAGTGGCTGATATTCCTCCAAAATTCAGCCTTTTGTTGTCCCGGTCCTGGAGCAAAATATTGGGTGGCACCCTTCAGATGGATCTCACATACACCACCATTCCCATGTTTGGAGGGGAGACTAAGAGACTGTACAGGGGAAATCAGCTAGCATACATCGTAAGCAAGGAGAGCCACTCAGTGAATCACCCGATCTGCGCCGTGGACACCGATTTCAAATCCTACATTTTGCAAATAGATGATAATCAACAGACATCAATTCAGCTCACTGAGCCCATGCGTCCGCAACCCGAAGAAGTCACAAAAACGATCTAGACCATGTATTTCGATGGGGAAAATGCTCAAAACTCAGTAGGCACAAGGGTCGTGTTGATCTCCCCATCAAAGGATAACATTCATCTATCGTATAAGCTCAATTTCAAAACCACGAACAACGTACCAGAATATGAATCCTTGTTGCTGGGAGTTAAAGCGGCCAAGGATATGGGGATCATGTGCGTGAATAATTTTGGGGACGCAAACCTCATCATACAGCAGGTCAACAACACTTTTCAGATGAAAAATATCAAACTGAAGGCCTACAGGGACGAGGTATGGAAACTCAGAGACTTATTTATGTTTTTCGAACTGTCATATATTCCTAGACATTTGAATCATTTGGTTGATTCCTTGGCTGTATCTACAAGTCCATTTGTTCCTCCTTTACCCCTAGCCTCAGCTATGATGTTCAGGTCAAGTACAGACCCTCTCTGCTAGACAATGTAAAATTTTCGAGGGTGTTTGAAAATGATGGGGAGCTGAGTAAATTCCTTAAGTTAGTGGATGAATTCTATGGCATACACATAGACCAGGAAAACCTTAACCTGGAGGAATCCAAGCAGCTCAAGCTAAAAGATAAAGTGACTGAGCAACCACATACCCTGAGGTCTAGTACCACTGGAAGAACTGTTTGATCACAATGACATCCCTTTCAAGCCTGCCAAAAGGGAGCTAGATCCTGCTATCCAAGAGCAAAACATAGGCAACCAGAGCCATCCAAAACTGATAAATCTATCCAATGGGCTGACTACTGAATAGAAATCTGAATATTACAGCTTGATAGAAGAGTTTGCTGATGTCTTTGCATGGAAATATAGTGACCTAAAAACATATGACACCAACATCATCCAGCACAGGATTCCTTTGGAGAAGGACACCATTCCTTTCAAACAAAAACTGAGACCCATCAGCGCTCTTCTATTACCAGTGATTGAGAAAGAGATCCACAAACTCCTCAAAGCCAAGATCATAATCCCCATCAGGTATTCCAAGTGGATTGCAAATCTAGTAGTGGTGAGAAAGACAAATGGAGAAATCAGGTTGTTTGTGGATTTTAGGAACCTGAACAAGTGTTCCAAAAAAGACAATTATCCACTGCCCAAGATGGAGCATCTGCTGCAGAGAGTCTCAGGGGCCAGGGTCATGTCCTTCCTTGATGGCTTCTCTGGATACAACCAAGTTGTTGTGCACCCAGACGACCAAGAGAATATTGCCTTTACCACTCCCTGGGGCACCTTCATATGTGCTAAAATGCCATTTGGGATAATGGATGCTAGGGATACTTTTCAGAGAGCTATGGATCTAGATTTTGTAGGGATAAAAGATAAATTTGTGTTGATATATTTGGATGACTTAACAGTTTACTCTCACAGCCATCATGATCACTTGCAACATTTGAGGAAGGTATTTATGAAGTGCAGAAGGTATGGAATATCACTGAACCCCAAGAAGTCCTAGTTTGCACTCAATGAAGGAAAGCTCCTTGGCCACATAGTCTCAACTGAAGGTGTAAAGATCAATTCGGTAAGAGTGGAAGCAATTCAACAGTTGTCATTACCAAGGTCAAAAAGAGACATTAGTCCTTTTTAGGCAAGATAAACTTTGTCAAGAGATTCATTCCAAATTTCTCCGAGCTGGTAAAGCACATAACAGTCATGCTAAAAAGGGATGCAAAAATAAAGTGGACTGACCAGGAAAGAAATTCTTTTGAAGACATTAAGAAAGCCATCATGGAGTCCCCAACCCTGATTAGTCCCGACTACACCAAGGGTTTTTACATTTTCTCTTTTGCATCTTATGACACAGTGGCAGTTGTACTATTACAAAAGAATGATGAAGGTATTGATCATCCAATTGCTTTTTTCAGCAGGACCCTGAGAGATGCTGAGCTGAAGTATGACCCAATTGAGAAGCAGGATTATGCTCTCATAAAATCTTTGAAGAACTTCAAAATCTACATTATCCATGCAAAGGTCATTGCATATGTCCCTTCAGTTGCAGTGAAGGATGTTTTGACTCAGCCTGACATTGATGGGAAGAGAGCTAAGTGGATTGCCAAACTCATTGAGTTTGATGTAGAGGTGAAACACACCAAGTTGGTAAAAGGATTAGGTCTGGCCAAACTCATGGCCAAAGAAAACTGTGAACTGCTGGGAATGAATTTCACATATGTCAGATCAACAAAGGTGCAGACCATGGTAGCAGCTGAAACAGAAGTAAATCAAGATCAGGATAGCAGTCCACCAGTAGCTGAGAACATATCTTCATGTGAGTGGTACTAAATTATTATTCAATTTCTGCTTAAATTAGAAGTTTCTCCTGATCTCACTCCTAACCAAGCACGAGCCCTTAAGTTGAAATCTGTTAAGTTTTGCATAATTGACAAACTATTGTACTGGAGGGATCAGTCTGGGATTTTGTTAAGATGTCTAGATAAAGAGGAATCAGAGCAGGTCATGCATCACTTTCATTATAGTACATGTGGAGGCCACCACTATTGGAAAACCACATCCCACAAGATATTAAAAGCAGGGTACTATTGGCCAGTCCTTTTTGCTAATGTATGCACTTTTTTAAGGGCCTGTGACCAATGTCAAATATTTGAAGGGAAGCAGCAGCTTAAATCCTTGCCCCTTAGGCCTGTTACAGTGAATGGGCCTTTCCAGCAATGGGTTCTATATTTCATAGGTGAAATAAATCCATCTTCTAGTGGATAGCATAAATGGATCTTAGTAGCCACTGACTACTTTACCAAATGGATAGAGGCAATACCCACTAGAAATGCCACTCAGCAAGTCATCATGAGATTCTTATATGAGAACATCTTCAGCAGGTTTGGTTGCCCAGTAAGGTTAGTAATTTATAATTCACAAGCCTTTAAAGCTGGGGCATTGGTTAAAATGTGCGAATCAATGGGTATTCAACTGGTGCACTCCACATCCTATTACCCACAAGGCAATGGCCTGGCTGAGTCATCCAATAAAGGCTTAGTCTGGATCATTAGGAAATTGCTAGAGACAAATCAAAAAAGTTGGGATTCAAAGCTTAAGTTTGCCTTATGGTATGATAGGGTGATAGATAAAATATCCATAGGGACTTCTCCATTCAAGCTAGTTTATGGCACCGAGGCCATCTTTCCTATCCAACTCACCCTTCCAATGGAAAAGTTATTTCAGGAAGAGGAAGATGAACCAAATGATATGATGAGAAGGATGATGGATTTGGTGGAATTACAGTAGATCAGGGAGTAGGTTTCAGGAAAATCAAAGGCTCATCAACAGAGGATAAATGGAATTTTTGACAAAATAGCAAAGGCAGACAACTTCCAGGTCGGGGACTGGGTCCTCAAGTGGGATGCTGTCAGACAGGACAAGGGGAAACATGGAAAATTTGACTCTTTATGGATTGGCCCTTTTGTTATAGACCATGTATATAAGAATAACACCTTCAAATTGCAGAATCTGGAAGGTGAAGAGGTATTTGATGGCCCAGTAAATGGGCGGTTCCTAAAAATCTATTTTATTTGAGGCTCTAAGGCCTTATGATTGTAAATTAGTAGATTGTAGGTTGTTTTTTATTTTGGAATAAGATTCCATGCCCAATGGAACAATAGATAATAGTGTTAAGTTACTTAGTTGCTTTTAGGGAAAGGCATTTTGGTCTAGGGTTCTTGGGACCTCATAGGGAGGTTCCCATCCCCGAGTAGGAGCCAGATGTTGTCTCCCAAATAAAATAAATTTATTTTTGATAGTATGAAGAATTTAAGTGATGCAATGAAGGATATGAAGATCACTAACAATTTTGAAGACCTCTATTTTTTATGCAAGTTTCACAAAGTTGTGGTTTTCATGGCTTGGGAGAGGATCAGAACATCTCATTCGCCACCAAAAGATGGAAGATAAATAGCGAGTGGAAGACCCCTTCAGTAGATAGGCATATTGCTGAAACTATTTACACCATCGAAACATTTTTCAAACATCAATCAGAAGTTGTGAAGACTTCAGATCAGCAAGCTAGTTCTCAAAGGCTCCGCAACGACAAAGAATATAGTGACTAAGCATTTCGATCCAAACTTCCAATGAGCTTAAACAGTGATGAAATTGGATCAGAAGAACTAATGATTAAGCAGTGGCGAGGTAAAGCTAAAATATCCTGAAAGGTCGGTGATATGAAAAATTAAAATTCCGCCAAAGTCAAGTAACAGAAGTTGAAAATTGAAAAGACTAAACTGTCGGACAAATAGTTCATTACGGAGCCACAACGGCGGGAAGCGAACTGACTATAGCTTCCAATCGATGACAAGAAACATTTCGATAGCGTGACGATAGATGAGCACATCGACAATCAAAGGGGCTAAAGACTAATTGATGATGAAATAGTTCACTGCGGAGCCGCAACATCAGAAAGGCTAAAGACTAACCATCGGTGAAATTAAGCTTAAGAGTTTCCACAGTGTTGGCGTCGGAAGACACTAAGTCGTTGACACAATAGCTCATTAAGGAGCCACAACTATGGAAGGAAGAAAGACTACAGCTTTCGATCGATGATGAGGATCATTCTGACAGCACAACAATAGATGAACTCTTTAGCGATCGAAGGAACTAAAGACAACGTAGCAACGATTTTAAAGCTGAAAATTTCTGCAGTGTCGGCATCGAAACTCAAAGACACTAGCCATTGACAAAATAGACTACTAAGGATCTGAAAAGGTGGAAGGTAGACTTACTACGGGTTCCGTGACCAGAGGAAAGCTTCGGCGATCGGAGGTTCATGGAACTAACGATCGACGAGCTAGTCCTCTAAAGAGCCAAAACTATGGAAGACAAATAGACAAGGGCTCTGATAAATTAACAGAAAATATTTCGATAGTGCAACAATAGAAAATCATCGTCAATCGGAAGGACTAAATACAATGGATCGGCGAGTTAGCTCACTAAGGAGCCTCAACTGCAGGAAACAAACTGACTATCGGTTCTGCCATAACAAGAAATCATCAGCGAGCGGAGGAATAAAATACTAATCATCAAAGAGTTTATAACCAAGAAGCTCCGTGGCAATTGGCAGAACTACAAACTAGTTGTCGGCACAATAGTCCATTAAGGAGCCACAAGTGTGGCAAACATTCAGACTTGGGGCACCAATGGCACAGAAGAAAAAGCTCTCGATCAGCAACCGCAGCGGTAAAATATGGAAATATTGAGGCCTAAGGAGCCACAACTATGGCAACAGTCAGGATTGGAGCACTGATGTGATAGAAGAAAAGGATTCTGATCAGTGACTACAGCAATGAAGTTAAAAAGGTTTCAGGCAGATTTAACAAAACTGGGCACTTTAGTTAAATGCCGATACACTGACTGTTGGTGGCAATTTCACAGCAAACCAGTAGTGGTGGTTACCAGCTACCACTTTAGTCATTAAAATATTGCCCAGTGAACTAGATATTTGCAGTAAATAAACAAATTGTTAGCAAGGGTTTGAAGCCCTAATCTAGAAAAGACTATTACTTTCAATTATTTTTTATGTAAACAGATCAGATTTTCAGGATCTGTAAATTTTGTAAAAGGCTATAAAGCCCATGATTATTTTATTAATAAAGGTTCGACTCTAGGTATTTATGATCTTGTTCCATTATCAAGCATCTCATCTGGTTTATTCTAAGTATAAGCTATTTTGTTGTGATTTGTTCAGCCATCTATTTCTTTACTATGTTTATTTCCTCTATGTACATTTAGGTAATTTTCAGATTTATTAAAGGGCCAATAGCTGTCATCCTATTGGTTATTTAGTGATATTTGATTTATAAGCACCATCCTTAGTAGGATTTAGCCATTTATATGCATGTGTTATATGTGTAAGTCTGCCAGCCTGGTGAGTTCTCCATCCTTGCACCTTTTTGTCAAACTACTAAACAAGTTGTAACTAAAGCCTTGTGATTGAGTGAACCTCATGCATGTCTAGAGAGTGGGACGTTATATAGGTTATCCATCTTGATCCAATTCATAAAACCCAAAAACATTTTAAGTTACCAGGCATCCTCGAGCTACAACCTAGAGGTGTTTCCTGGAGTGATAACACCTTATATGTCAAGATGCTCATGAATTGGATGAATTATATGTATCAGTTGATAAGTGATGGAAAGAGATCAGATCCATGCTCTTGGATGGAGAAAAATAAGGAGGATGGTTAAGGAAAAAAACAAGACAGATACTCCTAGACTAGCTTTTCCCTTTTTCCTTAGAACTACTGAAAAGCAAGGAAGTTTTCAGAAAAAGAAGAAATACACTTTTACTATTTTGGAATTATAGTAGAGTTTCCAAATATGATTCCAGGATGTTTCTAAAGTGCTCCTTAAGCAATTTTTGGCATTTGTTAACTTCTGGGTGCAAGTGGATGCCAACTAGCATAGTAAGGAATCTAGGAATAAGATAAAAATGATTAATTAATGTCAAATATGGGTATCTATGGGTTTGATTATTCTAACAAATCCATTATCTATAAGAAAATATAACTACATCCATGGAAAAATATTCATAGTTATACAGATGTAATGGATGAGAAATGGATATTTCTATTAATAATGAAGAGAGATAAAACAATGACAAAATATATCGACGGCTCGTTGAAACGGAGAAACCGAGTCCTCCACTTGGGCCTCCACCACTTCAGTCCTCCATCTCAATGGAAAAATTACAAGGAAATGGAATATTGGGAAGAGAAGCAATGTGTTCTCCAAAGGGACAAAGGGATGTAGACTCAAGCATAAACAAGTGAGGCAACAATGAACTATAGTTTCCTTGCTCTCCAAAATTATCCTCCCTCAATGCATCCAAGAGGATCGATATATAGCCCTCCAATGGGAAATGGAGGGTCAAGTATGAGTGTTATCCAGGCATATGGAAGGCCAAGAGTCAAGTTATTCAGGACTCATTGATGAAAACTCCATTTTTTTTTGTTTTTATGCACATTCCCGATGTATGTGGTTATTGGCCGAAAAGCTACATGTACATGCATGTATTGCATTAAAAGTCGTGTATAAAAATAAACAGGTGTTTTTTAGGGATTTCTTGGATCATCAAAGTCTATATTGAGTAAGGGGGGTCGAAGGAGTCTGCAAAGGGACATGGAAATCCATAAAGGTGTGATCTACCAAGTGTGGTAAAATCAACTATAATAGACCAAACCTGATATTAAACCAATGATGAGTTTCCACTGTCCTCTATTGCAACACCAAAGCGTTGATAATCATATAAACTTCCAATACTCTATGCAACAGAGGAAGAGAATAGTGATGAGAATAGACCCAGCACCAGTTATTCATTTAACAAATTCTATCCAGCTTCCTGTGGATCAGGAACCTTAGATTCATAATGTTGTGGATTTGGGAGGATTGTGGTGATATATGTCCAATTGAGAGATCGAATATCCATTCACAAAATGGGAGAAGGACAACTTGAATATAAAGAGTACAACTTAACAAATACCTAGAATGAATGAAGATCCCCACTACACATTGGGATAGGCTTGGGAATTGACTTAAAGGTCGATTTTGTTGAGGTTTTCCATTGGATTGGTAAATTTATCTCTAATGATTGACTCCAGTATGGTGGCCAGGATCACCTTGGATATAATTAAATGCACATGGATACACAATGATCCTTCGGTGGAAATTGACCAATCTGTTATCCAATAAGGTATCTTGTTTCTCCAGTTTCTAATGTGCATGAATCTGGTATTTTGAAAACTGATTACTACCTTGGAGGTTTCTTGGTGGATGCTGGAGGGTTCTGAGTGTTTGATGGTGGCACAAACAATCAGAGAATATATCATTAACTTTGATTCTCATATCCCTTCATAGGCTTCATACCTAGGCCATCCAGGATTCACTTCTACAGCAATGGTGAAATCGACCTTGATCAACTTATATATATATATATATATATATATATATATATTAGATCATGGTCAAGTTCACCTCTTTCATAAAATATCTTGGAATTTGCAAAGGATGTTTTCTCATGGGAAACTTCAATGAATAAGTCCATTTATCCATTGATTTGTATGGATTCAATACAAGGAAAACATGAGCACAAAGAGTTTTTTAAACATATGCAAAGTGTGAAATAAAGTACTTTAGATTGATTTAACAATTTACAATTAAAAAATAAATGTAAAACTTCAAAACTTATGTTCCCTTGTTGAATTGTCCCCTTCATTGATGTTCAAGTTGAATGTATCATGTTAGCACCCTATAATTTTCCTATGGTTGCGGTAGGAAGTCACAAGGGTAACCATTTCATCCAAAATTTAGACTGTATTCTGGCCAATACAGTAAGAGAGGGCTCTCTCTTCTCACAGAGGAAAGAATTACATATATATAATGCTTTGAAAATCTCGTAGAAAGATATATTTGTGATGATAACAAGGTGTTGATAAATTTGCAAGTGGTAGAAAAGTAAGACAGGAAAAATCATTGGGCAATGGAGTTGAAACCTGAATCAGAAAAGGGAATTATAGGGAAAAAAAGAAAAGGAATTTCCATTGTATCCTGAGGAAACGTAAGTTCCACAAACAATCAAATATATTGAAAGGGTGATAAGGGGGGAGGAGGGAAAATCCCAGTGAAACAAGAGGCACCTATCTACAGATGAATCTCTTGCACCACCTTTAGTATAACAAACAAAAAAGGATGGTACCTACAATGGATCATATAAGCTGAATTTCAAATCATTTACCCTAAACACACAACAAATGCAGCGTCTGATATGAGGAGCACTTAACTGAGAGCGAATTCCTCATATGCAACTAGAGCGCTTTGGTATAAATACACAGAAATGAACATGAATAAACATGAAAAACATATTGAATGTAAACACCCTAATGAATCTCAAGAACGCAGGAGAATGTTTCTCATTAACTCTTCCAACAAAGTTATAGGAAAAAAACAAGAGCATAATGCTTCTTGAATGAAAACTTCAACTCTTTCCTCATCAATTGAGGTCTTATTTATAATTCCATGGCTCCTAGGACCAACTTTGAAAACGAACCCAATTCTGTTACAGTGTGGGAATAAAAGTCATGAAAAATTTGTGAGGTGGAATATTTTCCATTATCACAAACAAATTAGTAAAATATGTGGTGATTTATGTGCTTGATCAAAACAACAAGTATGGCATACGAGACTCAAACTTGCTGGCTGAATGTGATGTTTCAGAGCAACCCCAATGTTTTGGTGCTGAATCAGATTTGGATTTATTTTCAATCGTAGAGGTGAAGGATCCTTTCATCATTTCAAGCACTTTTTCTTATACAGTTTCCCCCTAATATTCATTATTTCACCTCTTTCAAGAGTCGGCTCACTGAAAAATAGGCTTCAGATATCCACCTTCTTACCTCAAATGGTGATAGCTATGTCAAATATGAGAGAGGTTCTTTTAAATGACCATGTTCTCGACAAAAATCATTTATTCATTTGTAAATATTCCCCTCTAGTGATTCAAAATTGGATTTTGAACTTGATGACTTGGACAAGATTGCAAATTTATGGAAAAATGCTCTCTGAATATCCCTTCGATTCTCCCAATACATAATACCTGTGTAAAAACAAAGATAGGTTATTGTATATGAGAATTTTTCAAAGAAAAATCTCTCTATATTTCTCAAAATTCTTCTTGTTTTGGCGCAAACAGGTGTCAAAATTTACTGACGAAACAGTCATTTGAAAATATGGAAAATTGCCCTCTGAAGATGGCTTTGATTCTAACGAACCATAGAACCTATTTAAGAAGTGAAGGAGTTTATTGTATATCAGCATGTTATGAATAAAATTATATTTCAGTTTATCCAAATTCATCTTGGTTCGGTGGGAAAATATCTCGTATGTTACTAACTAAAACAATCATTTTTAAAACAAAACATGCATAGTTTGTACAATATATAAAATTTCGTTGGGATTTCAAAATTTAAATCTCTTGCACTTTTCCACTATGAAATCAACGTGGACCATTAATTGGGATTTAATAAGATATGATCCGTCTAATATTAGATCTTGTACTTGATTTTTCAACCACAAAATTTTAATTGCTCCGTGCTTGTTGGTGGTACGAAAGCCACCACCATCGTTGATTTGTTTCTCCCATCAATTTGATGATTGATTTGGTCATCAGGATAATTCCATTTCTCAATTCCATGAACTTTAATTTATCTGTGTGCTTTTTCAATGCAAAATCCCCCTTGGATGGTTTTCATGGCTTATGAGTTTGTATATTTTTTTTAAATCGTTTTGTGGTAATATACCACATGCACTAGAGAACTTCCACTTTCATTGTTTATATACCTCACTAGTTTGATTATATACCAAGGAAAAAAGGTAACGTGGTGCTTCTTGTGTGATCTTGGTGCGTGGACCTTGATGATAATATTTTCTTGGTGTGCAAAATGTCTTGGATTTCGATGGTGGGCATGGCCCTCATACCTTTTATGAAAAATTCATTTATTGGTAAAATAGACTTTGGTCATTAATATAAAAACTTGAATATAAGGCCAAAATTTATATATAAAAACCAATGTTCATAATTCTATTCAAAAGTGGATAAAACCCATTTTAATTCACCATGATTCCTTTCTTTTTTCCCAAATGACCAATGAAATCCTTTTCTCTTGCAAATCTTCCCAATCGAGGAAACCAACTCCCATAGGGATAAAATATAGCACAGTTCCTAACAACGACTCCAACTCGGGGATGCTATCCTCCCTCCAAGTTAGCAAAGAACCCATGGACCAAATGCCAAATACATTGGGCGGCTCCCAAAATTTTCTGAAATCCCCAACATGCTCTCTCCCTACTGCAACCAATTGTACTCTGCAAATATCAACTTGAAATTGAACTTGAAACTAAGCTCCTACTGAAATCAAACTGAAACTTGTAGAAAATAAATGATCACCATGTCGATCTTATTTACACACTCCTACCTACCCTACTTCACCGAACACTAATGCTCAATCAAGTAAATTTTTCTTTCGAATGAAGCCAACCCAACAGTTTATCCCATAAACAAACTTCCTCATCATGCTTGGTTGGAATCAGGAAATAAAAGCATAATGGAAACAAGGTATAATAAAGGACCGGATCCTTTCAACAAATGCATAACCAACCATTATCCTGCAAGGTTTCTCCATACAATTGGCCACTAGATCATAAGCATCATGACAACTTTAAAAATACCCTGTTATTAGCTTACCACGACAAGGCTGCTCCAACAACAACTTCTCTACCACCCCGTCAAACTGCTCTTCAAGAGAACCATACAAGGAATCCTCATGACAATTTTCAAATGGGATGTCAAAAACCAAATTTAAAATTTATGCATTCACAACCTCATTCTTTTTATTCTTTTCAAAATAAATATCATTATGTTCATCAAGAAAAATTATTTCTTTTTGACATAAAAATTCTGCTTCTAAAAAACATAAAGAAACATCCCATATGGAATCCTTATCTTCTTCTTGGTGATTTCTTCACTGCAAACTGTTGTTGTTTCAATATGTTGGGACCGATTTCAATGTTGTTCATCATTATCATATTTCACAAGAAAATAGGTCTTTATATGTTCATGTAAGTCTTCAAGTGAAATTTGAGTTTGAAAGACACATAAAGGTCCTTCTTCAACCATTAACTCAAAATATGATTCCTCTTTTCTGGCAATGTCTGTAAATGAACATGCAAAAGGATTATTGAACAGACATTTTCCAAAAATAGAGTTTTCTATATAATCAACCACATAAGTCTTATCACTTTGGAGAGACTGTTGTTGTAAAAGGCGATTTTCTGATTTGAAAGGATCAGCCTCTTCCATTAACAAAAATTCAGAGGTTGAATCGTATTGGGAAGGATTCGATTGACATTCCCAACTTCCTTATTGGTCACACAAAAATTCACAAGAATGCTGCAAATTTTCATCAATCTCAAAAAAAGAAATATGGTTGGTGAATCAGAGTTTCTCCTTATGTCCACTTCAAGCAAGGAAGACAATATCAACTGCTGGGGATTTTCTTGAATATCAAGGAAATTGGTTTTTCTTTCTTTTTGAGCTGAGTATTCATGTAATATCTCTAAAATATCCTCATACATAAACTCATCATCACCGTACAAGTTTTCCAAATTTTCAATGAAACCTTTAACGTCCATGCAACAATCTTGAACTAGCAGCAAAGAAGGGTATTGATCTTTAAAATGTTCATGAAATACTGTATGAAAGCCTTTAAGGGAACACAAAATCTCTGATGGTAACCTTTCATACCATGACCGTGCATCTCCTTCCAAACTAACCATGAACATTTTCATTAAAGAATCCTCATGCAATTCCACCCCTAGCTTACATATATGCATATGAAATCTAACCAAATGAAGGGCAGCATCATCGCTCTTTTGATTTTTGAATTTTCAAAGACATGTTTTCCAACCTACATTAGGTATTTGATTCAGAAAACCAGGAATGTGAGCACGGTTCATAGGGGAATACCTTACAGACATAGAACTCGTCTTGGTACTTAAGAAACTGAATTAGTTCCTCAATCTTTGCAGTATTTTGACAGTGGAGATGCCATGGAACATTATGAAGATTGGATTCTTTCCATATGGATTTGTCATAGGAACTCTAAACATATTTGCATCTTTTGGGTGGTCATCGCTCCCAGTGGAGTCACCTTCGAAGGCTTTGAGTGGAGTCACCAGAGAAAATAAAACCAATACGTGTATAGGACCGGCTGCTCAACCATGTTGTAGAACTGGGCAATGTCGGTTTTCCTAGGGATGATTTGCTCTTTTGGTCCTCGACAATGGCACCAAGATGTTAGCACCATGTAATTTTCCTATGGTTTTGGTAGGAAGTCATGGGGGTAACCATTTTAACCAAAATTTAGACTATATTCTAGCCAATACAGTTAGAGAGGGCTCTCTCTTGTCACAGAGGAAAGAAACACACATATATATAAGGATTTGAACATCTTGCAAAAGGATAGATTTCTGATGGTAACAGGGTGTTGATAGATTTGCAAATGGTAGAACAGTCAGACAGGAAAAATCATTAGGAAATGGAGTTGAAACATAAATCAGACAAGTTTATTATAGAGAAAACGAGAAAGGGAATTTCCTTTATATCCCAAGGCAAAGTAAGTGCCACTAACAGTCAAATATAATGAAATGGTGATAAGGGGTAAGGATGGAAAATCCCAACAAAACAAGAGGTACCTATCTATGGATGAATCTGTTGCAGCACCTTCAGTAGAAAAAAAATGAAGGCCGTTAGCTACAGTGGAGCATAGAAGATGAATTCTGAAGCATTTACCAGAAACACACAAATGGAGCTCGGAGCTCTTAACTGAGAGCGAATTCCTCATACGCAACTAGAGCGCATTGGAAGAAATACATAGAAATGAACAGGAACAAATAGGAAAAACATACTAAATGTAAACACTGTGATGAATCTTAGGACTGCATGAGAATGTTTTATTAATTCTGTCACAGCAATCTTCGACAAAGTATAAACGCACAAGTGATTCAATTGACAAATTACACATGAAAATGATGCAACGATACTGTAATAGGAGGTTGCAGTTATGTATAATCAATAATGGAATTAATAATACAATATAGTCTCATGCAGAATGCATGAATGCAAAGCTAGTTCTAATAGTCAAGGAGGTTATTCAAATTACATTGATGAGTGTAGCTTAACTGAATGTCAGACACACTCGGAACACTTAGTTAACCACTAAACTGATCAATAACTGACTATCACACCAAGTCCTAACCGAATAGTAGTGCAATAGATGACTGATTCTAACTGAATGTGACTCAACACATGTCACTACATTGTGGCAACACATCCCTAACTCCAAGTAGCTCCGATGAAGTTAATTGAAGTGCCACTTATCATCAGAAGTGGTTGGAGGCTCCCTAGTTGTCTCCAGTTCATAAATATTAACCAAAAATAGGCAAATAATAGGTGGAGGTTCCTTTACAACTCAGCTTAACTGATTTTTAGGTGAAACAACAATCAGTTAGCAATTAGTTGCATTTGACACTCAGATCACCCCAGAATTTATCCATGTTTGAAGGAGGAATCCTAGTTAGCCTCCACGAATGAAGGAGAAGGCTTAGTTGGCCTATTTGACTAAAGGATGGCATGGGTGTGCTCATGTTGATGTCATAGTATGCTCATCTGATGCCATGTAAGTCAATTAAACTTAGGATAGTGGGTAAATAGGCCAAAATTGACCAAATAAGTGTGCATGTTGGGTAAATGACTCCAACACCACCCCTTAAGATATACTTAGGAGGAGGAAAAATAAAATGCATGAAATGATAGGGCCCTGGCAATAATTGCCATAGGTCACCCTGTACAAAATATATAACGCTAACAATGCTCAGAAGAAATCTAAGTGAGGAAAGAGGGAAACCCCAATGGGAAACAAAACCCCCCCTCAAGCTGAACACTAAAGAAAACATATGATCACCCTGATGAACTCACTCCGAATAGTGAATAGAGGTAAGTGAAATTTTTCTCTAAAAATCTCTTCATGAAGATATATGCAATCTACTCATCTGTAGGGCAGTATTGTAGAACTATGGCCCTGTCATGCACCAGCTCCCTGATGTAGTGCATGTGAATCTATATGTGCTCGGTCCTCTGCTTGGTAATTGGATATGTGTAGATCTTAATATTACTTTGATTGTCACAAAATATGACTATGGACAAAGTACTACCAATCTCAAACTCTGAAAGAATGTCTTGCAACCAAACAGCTTGGATGCAAGTATTCATTGCTCCCCTGTACTCAGCCTCTGTTGAAGACAATGCAATGGTGGCCTACTTTTTGCTAGACCAACAGATGGGGCCACCACCAAAAATAAAGACAAACTAGGAAGTGGACTTGTGATTAGTAGAATCTCCTGCCCGATCTGAATCTATATACCCTACCAACTCTAGCTCTGAATCTGCAGCATAGTGGATGTTGTAGGATCTTATGTCCTGAATATATTGAATGATCCTCTTGGATTCCTTCCAATGCAGTTCATGAGTATGCTTCATTTATATGGATACAACATTCAGAGCATAACATATATCAGGCTATGAATGAGTCAAGTAAAGCAAGCTACCAATCAGTTGGTGGTAGATAATGCAATCCATGGGTGGAGTGTTTTTCCCCTCTTCAAGGCGAACTCCTGAGAGGAAAGGGAATGAATAAGTTGTTTCCACCTTTCACACACCTGGGTTACGTGGCAGAAATATTCAAGCCACTCGGTGTGTCCTTGGGGGAAAGTCTCGAGTCAAGTCTGTCACCTTGTTCTTGACTCCTCTGTTTAGGCTCAACTCCTAATGAAGCCAAGGGGGGTAGACCCTATTAAGTTACTAAGGAAAAATTATTTAGTATGATGATGGTATTAAAGAGTAAGTTTTTTAGGAGTTTCGATTTGACAATTGTAAACAACAAATAACATGATAAGATAATAACAAGTAAGCACGAAAATGACACCCAATCACATATAGATTGAAAGAAATAAACAGTTGACCAATGCCTTGAAAATGGAGTCGAAAAACAATTAAGAGTGCTTACAAGTGCTGGAATGAAAGGTGTGCAACTGTATCTTGGTTAATTTTAAATTAATGTAAGAAGATGAGTAATTTAACTTAGGCAAGGGGACTCTAGATATACCCAAGGGGTACTTGAAGTATGTCCAAAACTAAACCGTCACGGCTACCCGTAAGGAATATGTGGGCTGACTAGAGTCTCTAAGGCTGTTTTTCATAATGCACATAAAGGTGTAATAGAGATCGGTGCCCCGAGGTCACTTTTCAGGAGTTCCCGCTTCCTTTGGGTATTTTACCACCATAATGGTTTGATCGAGGCGTTGGATTTTCGCCTGATGGTTTGTCAATTGGGGGAGAGTGAATCCTAATTATTCTATTCACTCAAGTGATTTTGATGTAGCTTGACTGATCAGATGAACCGCAGCCAAGTACAGAGCATACACACTTGAGTCTTTGTTATTTTTAGTAAATTTTGAAGTAGGTGTTCTTGTTAAAAAGAAAACCCTCCAGGAACCTCTTTCAATCCAAGTGGAACTCAATAATGGAATAAATAAGGGGTTGATTTTATTATGACTAACGAAACAATTAATGAAAATGGAATCAAAGATACACAACACCAGTTTTCTAATTAGTCCTACCACGCATATCTTTCCCGTTGCAGGTCAATCGGGAAGTCGTGGGGTAAGTAGTATGATTACTTTTGAAATTAAAATATGGAATAATGCAAAATTATATCAAAGTATACAATCCTGCATGTTAGTACTAAACTAGAGCAGAAAAAAGGAAGAATGCAAAAAAGTGAAACGGACGCAGATCCCCCTTGAGGGGATGGGGAGTGGGCTCGAAAGAGACTACTCAAAAAACATTTTATTTATTATTATTGGTTACAATATTAGAAAACTGAAATATCATAAATCTCTTTTTCCTTATACAAGATGAAACCAAGATCTTACAACTTTCCAAAATTTTTAAATTTTAGTGAAAGGGGAGACCCCTAGGGGGATTTCAACGCTCCCGAGACCACTTTCGAACAACATCTTCTTTTATTTTCTGTTACACCTGATAAAAACCAGCAAGCATGTTAGAATAAAATATTCCCAAAATCTTTGTTGCTAAATTTCTGTGGTGAAAGGTTATTGATGATGTTGTCGGAGAAACCACAGTATCGAAATGACCAGATCGACGTTTCGGATCCATATCAGGATTCATCATCAGGACCATGTCGATTGTGGATAGCACGAGAATAATTGATAAATACTGAACCAGGAAGGAAAAAAACGAGGGGATTAATGTTAGCTATGGAGGTTAGGGTTTTCTAGGTTAAAAATATTTAGTGTAGAAATACTGTAAGCTAATTAATAATTATTAATATATTAAAACCAAAATATTAATAATTATTAATTAGCTTACAATATTTCTACACTAAATTTTTTTAACCTAGTGAACCCTAACCTCCACAGCCGACACTAATCCCCCCATTTTTTTCCTACCCGGTTCAGTATTTATCAATTATTCTTGCGCTCTCCACAATCGACATGGTCCTGATGATGAATCCTGATATGGATCTGAAACGTCGACCTGGTCATTTCGATACTGTGATTTCTCCGACAACATCATCAATTCCCAAAATCACTTTAATAGTACCTTTGGGTCAGCCTACCTTAATTCAAAAAATACTAAGTTAAAACTAGCTAAACAAATGAAAAAGGAACCAAGGAAAGCAAGATTTCCTTGGAATATTGGCTTGCTGTTTGTGTAGCCAATGAAATATGCACTTATTTTTGGATTTAATCTTTTTTTAAACAGAAAATGAAATCTAGAGCATGCAACCTACTGATTTTCTTTAACTTGCCATGCAAAATGGATGATTTCCTTATGCTAGATCTAGAATGCTTAATGATACTTTTCAGAAATGAGATCTAGACTATGAGCTTTGAAATAGAATATCTATGTAAATTTTACTTTAATATGACAGATCCAAATTATAACAAAGCTTTCGAAAACAGTAACCAAGTGAGAAAATTGAATTTTATAAGGAGGAAGAGAGAGGAAGAGTGTTGGTAGCCTTGAAGATCCACCGTGGAGCTTTCATGTGGAATGTCGAGGGACAATGCCTTTGGATGGTTTTGGAGAGAGTGAAGAAGAAAACTAGATCAGCATCCTCTCCAAGCTAGGAACCTGCGACTGAAATCAAAGACTTGCCAAAATACTTGTGAGATCTCGTTAATACATACACAGAGATTCAGAATAACATGCATATGAACTTATAAAACATGCTGAATCAAGATCTCTAAACATGCATCAAAGGAAAGAGATGGCAAATAAACTTATTTAAAATATCCTTTCCTATCAATATTATAATAATCTTATTATCAATATTAGCAATGAATCCACAAACAATCAACAAATTATGAAAATAGATACAGGTTACCTTAGTAAAACATGACAATGCTCATCCACACATACAATGACATGACACCGTCTTGCCTCCAAAGCTTCTCTTTATTTCAAATGAACAATAACAATAGTACAATAGCAGCAGCACCTCAATCCCAATTCTAACTAGCTTGGAAGAGGTGATCTGAGCTTGATTTATATAGAAAATAGGAGATCCATCCCAGGGGGGGTGCAAATCCCAAGGAGACAGACCACTGCAGCTAAAGGAGAGTCCATCAATGCTGATCTAAAGCTGAAATGAGCCTACTTGTAAATCGGGGGGATGATTGAGCTAACACATCAACCCACATATTAACACATCAATCCACAGAGCTTCCAGGAGAGCCCATGCATGTGGAGGAGAGAGAGAGGGCGCAATTCCCCATAAATGATTTTGAAGATAAACTTTGGATATGTCCAGATCACCTCCTTTAGTCAAGGATTTGTCAGATCCAGTCAATCTGGTTCAGATCTGACTGACTTCAATCAAATTGGCTGAGAATCCACTGATCTAGGATTTTGGATTTGCTCCATTATTCATCAATTTATTAATTAAAATAATCAATAATTGATTTTTTGGGTTTTTTCTGACTTGAGTGATGGAAAATCACTCAAAAACCTGAAAAAAGTGGGTCCATGGGTTTACATGGTGCTCTTAGCTTGAAAATGAGCACCTACATGACTAAAACTGATTATTCAGCCCACTTTTATTACAAAACCAATTTTCCAATTAAACTATTAAAAAATAGCCTATGTTTTTGGAAAAATTAAATTTTAATAAAAAACACTAAAAAAATTAAAAAGTTAAAAAATTGAAAAAAACCTAGGGGGACTTAGACATGTTCATATGACTCAAACATGATGCCTAGCATGTTTATACATTGACACATATACTCTAGTAACCTCAATGGGCTTAAATGCCAAGCCGACCACCCCAACTTTGGAGGTATGGAGTGAAAACTCAGAAATTATCAGTCGTTTATTCAACAACCAATAATAACCAAGGGAAAACACACCCTGGGCTGATCGGATTGACAAATAAAGTCTAACAAACCGATTCTTTTATAGACACTATCATGCTAGAACATTTATTGCAATTCCCCCCATGGGGTATGAACATGTGATATAGTACAACAATCACTTCCCAGAAGCAATTTTGAAGGTCTTCTGAAGTCCGAACAAGTTATGCTTATTTGGTTCACTAGGCTCACTTGATAAAAAACCACTAAGTACAACTTATGTGGTAACGAAATCCTTACATTCGGCCATGTTAAACTTCACTAACAGGTCTGAAATGTATTTATACTGAGTTACCATTATCCCATCAAAAGTTTGTGCAATTTTGAGCCCCAAAAAATGTTTTCAGCAAACCCAAATCTCTCATCTCAAATGCATCATGGAGGGTAGTTTTTATGAATGAAATGGAAGCAAGTGTGCTACAACTAATCAAGAGATAATCAAAATATAAATAAATTATAAGTAAATGTCCATCATACTTTTGTAGATAAACATTTGGATCAGACTTACACCTTTGGAATTTTTGTGAAAGTAGGAAGGCATCCATCTTGGCATACCATGATCTTAGGGCATGTTTCAACCTGTATAAAGACTTATGTGATTTGAAAACCAAAGTAGGATCTTAAATGTATCCCTTGGGATACTTCATGTTTATCTCCTCTTGAATATATCCATTTATAAAGGCACACTTAACCTCCATATGATGCACCTCCCAATGCTTAGATGCAGAAATTGCCAAAACTAGGCGGATGGAGTCCATATTTTCCACTGGTGCAAAGGTCTCATGGTAGTCCACTCCTTGGACCTAGGAGAACCCTTTTGAAACTAGCCTTGCCTTATACATACAATTTTTTCCATCAGCATCAACCTTTTTCTAAAAAACCCACTTGCATTGAACTAATTTCCTTCCAAGTGGAAGGGAAACTAGCTCCCAAGTAGCATTTTTGCAAAGAGAATTAAACTCTTCGTCCATGGAAGATTTCCATATTGGATATTTTCGAGCATGGTAGTAAGACTTTGGATCTGAACCTATCATTAAATAACAGGTTTTAGACAGTAAATTATCATGGGAAGGGAGTGAAATACCTGCTCTTTGAAATTCAGACCGGGTTCTTCTCAGATCAACAGGATTTCCAATGTTTTCTTCGGCGGAAGAAAGTGTTTTCTTGGCCCAAGTTGGGAGATATGATTGCAATTCAGAATCTGATTATGAATCTTATATTTCTTTCTCATTGATATCAGATATCATTTCTACATAATCAGAGTCATCACCCCCATTTTTCTAACACAAATTGTCAGCAGAACACGTAGGAAAATAAGCAGAATTTTCTTGAACTAGCTCTACCTCTTGGAGAGGCTCATCAAACTTAACACTTCTTTTGATGAAAATTTTCTTTGATATGATATTCGAAATATTGAATCCCTTGGATTCTTCTGTATATCCAATAAATAGACATTCAACACTTTGCGGTTGCAAATATTTCCTTTTGTCAGACAGAATCCGGGCCCATGCAGTGGACCCAAACACCCTGAAATGTGACACATCTGGCTTGTGTCCAAAATAGTCTTCGAAGGGTGTCTTTCCCTTCATAGAGGAGTGAGTTAATTTTTTCTGAATATTTACTGCAACATTCATTGCTTCAGCCCAAAAAATTTCAACCAATCCCTTTTCTTCTAGCATGCATGTGGTCATCTCCTTTAGAGAGCGGTTTTTCCTTTCCGCTACACCATTTTGGTGAGGGGTGTAGGGAACTGAATGTTGGATCTTGATCCTGCATTTGGAACATATCTTTAAAAAAAAGTATTGATATATTCCCCACAATTATCATATATTAGGGATACGATATTTTTCCCAGAGGAATTCTCAACCAGTGCTTTCAATTCTATGAATTTTTCTAAAACTTCTGACCTTTTCTTAATGAAAAACACCCAAGTGTATCTAGAAAAATCATCTATGAAGGTGAGAATGTACTGAGCTCCATTCATGGATGTGATGAGAATTGGCCCGCTGATATTATAATGCAGCAACCCAAAGATACTTTATGCATGGAAATCCTTCTCTCGATGAAACTTATGCTCAGGGTGTTTTCCCACAACACAACCCTTGCAAATTCCTTTGGTAGTTCTGATTGCCGGGAGGCCTTCAAGCATGGAATTTTTCTGTAATTGCTGCAAGTATTTAAAATTTAAATGACAAAACCTCTCATTCCAAAGTCTACTGACCTCATTTCCATGAGTTAGAACAGCGGTGGGCTTGCATCCGCTAGAAAATGGGAAAACTCATAGGGTTTTGCATGATGGTTTGCAAATCCTTTTGCAACAAGTTTCCCGTATGCAATCTCGTTGATTTCAAAATCCTCGGGGCTGAAGGTTACTCTCTTGGAAACTCCAGTATGAGTCTTTTTTATAGACACTTAGGAGGTTAGAGGCAAGAAAGGGTACATACAAAACATTGAAAAAAGAGCCATGTTCAATATTTATTGTACCTTGTCCTTTCGATATGATGGTGGAATCATCTCCTGTGTGGATGGGGATGCTCTTTTTGGTGTCCAGGGAGGAAAAATAATCTCTTATTTCCATCATGTGATTTGAAGCTCCAAATTCTATGAGCAGAGCTATGGGCTTCGAGGTGCTTGCCATGAGAGCATGACCTCTTTATTGCTATGGATCCCAATCTTGGTTATCTCTCCTTTGAAGGTTGTCATGGAGATTGATGTTATTTATTTTGAGGAGAGAAGTCATCTCAACAATTTTCTTCTTTATGCAGGCATGCTCAAGGTGGAAGTCCTTCCTGCAGTAAGAACACTGGAATTTTTCCTTCACTTGATGTCCTTTGTTCTTTTGTTTCTTAGAGCCGGAAGGCTCCTCTTGCTGGTTTTTTTCTTTAGGCTTTGGAGCCTCTACCTTTTCCTTTGGATTCTTATTCTTGCCTTTTCCTTTTGAATCCTTTGGCCCCAAAGCAAACAAATCTTGATCTTTTGAGGATCTGAGGATCCCCATCTGAACAAGCTTATCATGCTCGTTTGTAAGAGTCTTGATGAAGGCATCAAGAGAAGGCATTTTCCGGTTTGGGGTAGTGATCTTCCCCGTGTTGAATGATGAAACAAATACAGAATAGTATGGATCCAATTTGGAGAGGATAGATAAGATGAGCTGGTCATCTTCCTTCTCCACCTTGCATTGCTTTAGCTGGAGAACTATGTTGGGGAAAATATTAAACAATTTTATAACATATATCCGACGATTTAATTATCAACCCAGAGAGAGCATAAACTTGTGAGGTATAGAAAAAATATATCCAGGGCCAGTGTTTCCACCTTTCACACACCTGGGGGGAACGTGGCAGAAATATTCAAGCCACTCGATGTGTGCTTGGGGGAAAGTCTCAAGTCAAGTTTGTCGCCTTATTCTTGACTCCTTTGTTTAGGCTCAAATCCTAACGAAGCCAAGCGGGGTAGACCCTATTAAGTTACTAAGGTAAAATCATTTAGTATGGTGATGTTAAACCAAATGAGTTACTTAGGAGTTTGAAATTTAACCATAAACAACCATAGATGACAAGATAAAAAATGACCACATGAAAGCACAATGCTGAGACACAATATATACATATAGAAAGAAAAGAGATAGTGCCTTAAAATGGAGTCATAAAATAATCAATGTACTTGCATGTGCTTGGAGTGAATGTTTTGTAATTGCCTCTTGGTATGTTTTAAGTTAATGTGAAATATGAGTTGATTAAAATTAGGCGAGGAGGGGACTCCAGATATACCTGAGAGTACTTCGAGTATGTCCAAAACTAAGCCTTCACGGCTACCCACAAGGAATATGTGGGCTGAATGGAGTCTTTGAGACTCTTGTTCATAATGCACCTGAATTTGTAATAGATATCGATGCCTTGAGGTCACTTTTCAGGAGTTCCCGCTTCCTTTGGGTATTTTTCCACCACTTACGGTTTGATCGAGGCGTTGGATTTTTGCCTAATGGTGGTTGATTGGGGAAGGTGAAGATTGATTAAAATAGTCACTCACATTCATTTTGATTCAACTTGACTGTTCGGATGAACCACATCCAAGTACAGAGCATAGACACCGGATTCTTGTCAATTTTAGTGAGTTTTAAAGGATGTGTTTTCTTAGAAACAAAAACCCTCCAGGAACCTATTTCAGTCCAAGTGGACCTCAATTAGCGAATCAAGGAGGGGGTTGGTTTTATAAAAATTACTTACATAAATTAATGATAAGCAGCAAGCAGAAACAAATCACAAGTTTTCTAATTATTCCTATCACGCATCTCTTTCCCCTTGCTGGTCAATAGGGAAGTCGTGGGGTAAGTATTCAAGTTACTTTGATACTGAAATGTAGAATATATGATAAATTAATCAAATCATATTGTTCTTCATGAATGAAACTAATCTACAGTGAACAGAAATAAGACAATGCGAAAAATAACAAAAAAGGCGTGAATCCCCCAAGGGGGGATGGGGAATGGGCTCAAAAGAGCCTATTCGGAGAAATTTTTTATTATATGCTATTAAAATATCAGTAAAATGATCTAAATCCTCTTGGTTATTATATAGGATGAAACCAATATCTTACAACTTTCCCAAATTTTAAAATTTACAGTCAAAGGGGAGCCCCCTAGGGGGGTTTGAACAATCCCAAAGCCACTTTTGAACAGCGATTTCTCTTATTTCTGTTATGCCTGATAAAATAAAGAAATAATTTTAGAATGAAACATGCCCAAAATTAATTTTAAAGTAATTTTGGGTCAGTCTACTTTAAACCAAACAAAACTGAGCTAAAACTAGCTAAAACGGCGAAAAAGGAACCAAGGAAAGCAAGCTTTCCTTGGGATCTTGGCTTGATTTTTGGGAAGAAAATTAGATATGCAATGATTTCTGGATTTAATATTTTTATAACAGAAATAGAAATCTAATGCATGCAACCTATGTATTTTCTTTAAATTGCCATGCAAAACAGATGATTTCCCTAAACCAGATCTAGAATGCTTAATGAGACCTTTTAGAAATGAGATCTAGATTATGAGCTTTGAAATAATAGATCTATGTAATTTTTACTTTAATATGACAGATCTAAATGATAACAAACCTTGTAATCAATGTAACCAGGTAAGATTTATATTTTTATAAGGAGGAAGAGAGAGAAAGAGTGTTGGAAGCCTTCAAGATCAACCATGGAGCTTTTTAGTGGGATGTTGAGGGACTATGCCTTTGAGAAAGTTTTGAAGAAATTAAGGAAGCAAGATATATCAGTACCCTCTCTAATCTAGGAACCTACAACTGAATCTAAAGACTTTCCAAAATGCTTGTGAGATCCGATTAATACATAAACAGAGATTTCAGAATAGCATGCATATAAACTTATAAAACATGTTGAATCTAGATCTCTAAACATGCATCTAAAGGAAAGATATGGCCAATAAAATTATTAAAAAACTCCTTTCCTATCAAGATCATAATAAACTTATTATCAATCTTTTGCAATGGATCCACAAACAATCAGCAAATTATGAACATAGATATAGGTTACCTCAGTAAAACATGGCAATGCTCATCCACACACACAATAGCATGATACTGTCTTGCCTCCAAAGCTTCTCTTAATTCAAATGAACAATAATAATAATACAATAGAAACAACACCTCAATCCTAGTTATATAGCTTGGAAGAGGTAATTTGTGCTTTACTTATAGCAAAAATAGGAGATCTAGCCCAGGGGGGCGCAAATCCCAAGGAAATAGAGACTATAGCTGCATGTGGAGTGAATCTAAGCCTGATCTGAGTCTATCTGAGTCTGATCTAAGTCTCACTAATTTTAACTATCAATCAGAGAGGTGATCTAACTGACACCTCAACCTGCTGACTGAAGCATCCACCAAAACTCATCCAGATGAGCCCACACGTGTGGAGGAGAGAGGGAGGGCACAATTACCAAGAATGCATGCATTAATGTACCCTCTGTTCAGTCCATATCAGCTCCTTCTGTCAAATAATGGTCAGATCGATTCAATCCCAAGTCGATGAGACTAATTTCAGTCAATTCAGAGCAAATCCCAATGATTTAGGATTTGGGGTTTTATCCATTATTTAATTTATTTATTAATTAAATAATCAATATTTGATTTTTAGGGATTTTTGACCTGAGTGATGGACAAATCACTCAAAATCTAGAAAAAGTGGGTTTATGGGATTACATGGTGCTCTTAGCTTGAAAATGAGCATCCGCATGACTAAAACTGATTTCCGAGCCCACTTTTATTACAAAACCAAATTTTCCAATTAGACTATTAAAAAATAGCCTAAGTTTTGTGGAAAAATTAAAATTAAAAAAAATTAAAAAATTAAAAAAAATTAAAACCTAGGGGGACTTAGACATGTTCATATGACTCGACCATGATGCCTAGCATGTTTATACATTGACACATAGACTCTAATAACCTCAATAAGCCTAAATGCTAAGCCGACCACCCCAACTTTGGAAGTGTTGAGTGAAAAACTCAGAAATTATCAGTCGTTTATTCAACAACCAATAATAACCAAGGGAAAAAACACCCTGGGATAATCGGATTGACAAATGAATTCTAAGAGACAGAGTCTTTTACATACACTATCATGCTAGAACATTTTATTACAACTCCCCCACGGGGTATGAACATGTGATATAGTACAACAAGCACTTCCTAAAGGCAATTTGGAAGGTCTTCTGAAGTCTGAACAAATCATCTTTGTCCGGTTCACCAGGCTCACTTGATAAAATTAACACTAAGTACAACCTAGGTGGTAGCATGTGGCTCCAACTATGGGATGTGTGCTTGAGCTGGCCATATTCCAAGGAGAGGGTAAGAGAACACCAGAATATCTGGTTTATACACCTTGTAAAAACATCTCAACTTGATAAGAAAACCTTAGTAGCACAAGATTTATATAAAAAACAAATGAACCATTAAGCTTATTTATTTAAACAAAATAAATGTAACTAATTAATGAAAAAAAGTTTTATTATAGCTAAATACAAAACAAAAATGCGTAAAGTAAATGCCCTTTTTCAAGGAGCCTATTTTCCTACTCTAAGCATGATATAAAAAGGGTTAAGTGTAATCAGAAATCCAATGTAACCACCTAAGCATTTTATTAACATAAAAAAAATTTCCTTGTCTTTGGTTACTAGCCAAAGTAAGGATACTTTATTCAGACAATGCAAAACTGCGTGATGATCTGGAATGGGCGGGATGGATGGGAAATCATAGGCATGAATAATGTCATCAAACTTCTTCCCAAACTGGTAGGTGCTTAAACAGGCTGCTTCTATCCATTACTGGATAGGGTTGATATACAAATCGGAATGATGAGGCAAATTGACTACACCGTCATACTAATCATCAAGGCTTACCAGATGATAACTCATTGCATAAACCCCAAGCGGCTCCAATTCATAATGAAAATCTATATGTGAAGATGATAGTTGAGACTGATATTCTACTGACTGCATCATATCTGTCTTTTCACAACACTACTTCTCAATGTCTTCATTATTGATACCTTTGTGTGGCTCTGCATGATATAACTATGAATGACCATATAAGAGTTTTGAACGCTGCTCTTCTATACTAGGATTTTCCCAGCTCTCCATATCCATGCTTCCCTCTATGGAATTATAGTAGAATAGACTTCCACAAATTTCTAAATAGACACTCCCCTTACTGGATATAGCATAGATAGGATTCTTAATAAGATATCCACAAAAATCCCAATAGTCATCACCACCATCTTTGTCAAATGTGATGAATTCCCCATTGTTGATATCAAGTTCCCATATCAAGTTTTCTTTGTCTTCATTACTGATATTGATATATGGCTCAGACTGATCATATGGATAAACTGCATGCTCCTTTTCCATATCAAAGCTTCCCAAGGCCACATGGTCCATGATCTCTCCTTTAGATATACCATAGACAGAAGAATCAACAAAACCATCAAAAGTTTCTAGTTCATTATTTTCCTCTTTATTCATGTCATAGACTAGATTTTCCATGAATGTCTAGGACTCCTCATTGACATCTTTGTCAGAGATAAGGAAGTCTTTGTCACGTGTATCATGCTCCAAGTTATACTTGTCATCATTTTCATACTCATCTTCTTGAGAGAAAAGGTCACAAGGCAGTAAACCTTCTAGACTGTCATCATTATATGGAGAACATGTAGGAGTCCCATCATGCACATTACAGTTTTCATCATAAGTTTCACTATAATATTCTGCAGTGGTTTCATCCTTAGGTTTGTACTATTTATCTGGTAACAAAGGGTAGGCCTGGCCTATCATGTATACATGATCAAGCTCGCTTGAAGTTGTTTCCTAACTACTGACCTAGGGAAGTCCATGTTCCATGACTTGATTTGCAACATAACAAGTGCTTTCTTGGTGGAATTGTTCACAGGGTCTACACCATGGAATTACTTCTTCTACCATGTTACCTGAGTCTAACTGGTTTGAAATCCTAGGCTCTTGCTGAGGAAATTTCTTTTGATACATATGATTCTGCTTGGGATGAAATTTCCAAGTTCTATTATTCCTTTCCATTCTAATTATTCTATTTTGCATATGATTCAATTGTGCAGAATGATTGGCCATTAGTTGGTTTTGAATAGTAACCAAGTTTTTTATCATGTTCGTTACCTTTTCCATGGGATCTTTAGAAGTTCCCTTTTCTTCTAATTCAACAGCTTTACCCTTCTCTTTGTTGTAGGAACTGTTTCCCCTGGTGCACGGGGGCTTCACTTGTTTACCAATATCCTATCACGTTAGTTCATATTGTGGTTTTTTAAATTATAAAAAATCAAACCATTATATTGTAGGTATTGGGAGGATGAGGGGTTAAAGGTGGGGGTGGGTAGGGTGGTTTATAAGGATTGAGGTATAAGAAGGGGCGAGGAGGAAGTTTTAAGTATTGGGAGGGGGTTTCAACAAAAAGATTTTGGGTCAATATATATTGAAATTAAGGGCATTTTTTAATATCCCACGATTGCACATGCTATGTGAGAGGTTTACTAAGTGAAGTCCCCGTGCCCTAGTGTAACCTGGAATGTTGGACTTGCCTGAAGATTGCATATTCTTTTCTATTTTCTCCGCCAATTCCTGGGTAGTTTTCAAATCGGTCAGTTCTTTATCTCTCAAATAGTACCATAAGTCACCGGTGAAGGATTCAATGTAGGATATGAGGATAGAGGCATTTTTTAGCTTGATGTCTCTAGGAAGTTATGCAACCACACACTTGAATTTAGTGTTAAATTCATCCATGGTTTCATTCTCCATCTTCTTTATGCTATAAATGGTAGCAAGCAGATGTCTTGGTTCCTTCTTTTCTCCCCACTTATTCCTAAAACCATCTTGGAATTCGCTAAGAATTTTTAATGAATCATCATCTAGGTCAAGGTACCACTCTTCAGTATCATCTTCTAAGGATAAAGCAAAGAGATTCATTCTGACATCGTCATGGTCATGGGAAGCATCATTGCAATAACTGACCAGGTGCTTTTCAAACTTTCGAAGGTGAGACTTGGCAATGATGGCACTATTGCCCTGAAATATGGGGAGCTTCTTGATAGCATCTTTTGGAATGGCATGGAGAGCACCTACTATCTGAGAAAATTCAAGGGGTTTGAATAATTTCATCATTTCTTGAGATTGGTGAACATGACTCTCTACAAATAAGTGATGGATATCTGAGCGGGATTGGTCTCCTAAATTTTCAAGGTTTCTACGAGAAGTCTACCTATTCAATCTTTCCCTAATAAACCTTTTGGGATCAGGGAGAGGATTTAATAATTGATGGCGGTTTCTTCAGGTAGAAATTCTTGTAGGGATGTTAGATAGTGGAGTCTCCAGATGGATCTAGTTTTAATTTTTATGTTTTTTAAAGACAAGATCAATCAATTTTTTTTTATCTTTTTAGTTGTTTAGAAAAAAGTTAAGCTAATTCATACTCGGGAATAAAAATATTTATCCCCGGCAACGATGCCAAAAAGTGTTTCCGCCTTTCACACACCTAGGGGGAACATGGCAGAAATATTCAAGCCACTCGGTCTGTCCTTGGGGGAAAGTCTCAAGCCAAGGCTATCACCTTGTTCTTGACTCCTCCGTTTAGGCTCAACTCCTAACAAAGCCAAGGGGGGCTAGACCCTACTAATTTACTAAGGAAAACTTATTTATTATGGTGATGTTAAATTGAATGAGTTACTTAGAAGTTTGAAATTTAACCATAAACAACCATAGATGAAAAGATAAAAAATGAGCACATGAAAGAACAATTCTGAGACGCAATATATACATATAGAAAGAAAATAGCCAGTGCCTTAAAATGGAGTCATAAAATAATCAATGTACTTGCATGTGCTTGGAGTGAATGTTTTGTGGTTACCTCTTGGTACGTTTTAAGTTAATGTGAAATATGAGTTGATTAAAATTAGACGAGGGGGGGACTCCACATACACCCGAAAGTACTTGGAGTATGTCCAAAACTAAACCTTCATGGATACCCGCAAGGAATATGTGGGCTGAATGGAGTCTCTGAGACTATTGTTCATAATGCACCCGAAGGTGTAATAGAGATCGGTGCCTTGAGGTCACTTTTCAGGAGTTCATGCTTCCTTTGAGTATTTTTCCACCACTTACGGTTTTATCGAGGCATTCAATTTTCACCTAATGGTGGTTGATTGGGGAATGTGAAGGCCAATTAAAATAGTCACTCACGTTTCTTTTGATGCAGCTTTACTGATAAGATGAACCGTAGCCAAGTACAAAGCATACACACCGGAGTCTTGTCAATTTTAGTGAGTTTTAAAGGATGTGTTTTCTTAGAAAGAAAACCCCTCTAGGAACCTCTTTCATTCCAAGTGGACCTCAATTAGGGAATCAAGGAGGGGGTTTATTTTAGAACAATTACTTACAGAAATTAATGATTATCAGCAAGCAGAAACAAATCACAAGTTTTATAATTATTCCTACCACGCAACTCTTTCCCCTTGCGGGTCAATCGGGAAGTCATGGGGTAAGTATTCAAGTTACTTTGATATTGAAATGTGGAATATATGATAAAGTAATCAAAGCATGTTGTTCTTCATCAATGAAACTAATCTAAAGTGAATAGAAATAAGACAATGTGAAAAATAACAAAAAAGGCGTGAATCTCCCAAGGGGGGAATTTTTATTATATTCTATTAAAATATCAGTAAAATGATATGAATTCTCTTGGTTCTTATATATTATGAAACCAATATCTTACAACTTTCCCAAAATTTAAAATTTACAGTCAAAGGGGAGCCCCCTAGGGGGATTTGAACGATCCCAAAGCTACTTTTGAACAGTAGTTTCTCTTATTTATGTTATGCCTACTAATAGACAGAAATCCTTTTAGAATGAAATATACCCAAAATCACTTTGAAAGTACCTATGCGTCAGCCTACATTAAACCAAACAAAACTGAGTCAAAACTAGCTAAAACCGTGAAAAAGGAACCAAGGAAAGCAAGCTTTCCTTGGGATCTTGGATTGTTGTTTGGGAAGAAAATGAGATATGCATTGATTGTTAGATTTAATCTTTTTAAAATAGAAACAGAAATCTAATGCATGCAACCTATGGATTTTCTTTAAATTGCCATGCAAAACAGACGATTTCCCTAAACTAGATCTAGAATGCTTAATGAGACCTTTTAGAAATGAGATCTAGATAATGAGCATTGAAATAATAAATCTATGTAATTTTTACTTTAATATGACAGATCTAAATGATAACAAATCTTGTAACCAAAGTAACCAGGTAAGATTTTGATTTTTATAAGGAAGAAGAGAGAAAAAAATTGTTGGAAGCCTTGAAGATCAACCATCGAGATTTTTCGGTGAGATGTTGAGGGACTATGCCTTTGAGAAAGTTTTGGAGAAGGTGAGGAAGCAAGCTAGATCAGCACCCTCTCCAAGCTAGGAACCTGCAACTCAATCCAAAGACTTTCCAAAATGCTTGTGAGATCCGATTAATACATAAATAGAGATTTTAGAATAGCATGCATATAAACTTATAAAACATGTTGAATCTAGATCTCTAAACATGCATCAAAAGGAAAGAGATGGCCAATAAAATTATTAACAAACTCCCTTCCTATCAAGATCATAATAAACTTATTATCAATCTTTTGCAATGGATCCACAAACAATCAGCAAATTATGAACATAGATACAGGTTACCTCAGTAAAACATGGCAATGCTCATCCACACATACAATAACATGACACCATCTTTCCTCCAAAGATTATCTTTATTTCAAATGAACAATAACAACAGTACAATAGCAACAACACCTCAATCCCAGTTCTAACTAGCTTGGAAGAGGTAATTTGTGCTTTATTTATAGCAAAAACATGAGATGTAGCCCAGGGGGGCGCAAATACCAAGGAGAGAGAGACTGCAGCTACATGTGGAGTGAATCTGAGCCTGATCTGAGTCTATCTGAGTCTGATATGAGTTTCACTGAGTGTAACTATCAATTGGAGAGCTGATTTGACTGACACCTCAACCTGCTGACTGAAGCATCCACCAAAACTCATCCAGATGATCCCACACGTGTGGAGGAGAGAGGGAGGGTGCAATTCCCAAGATTGCATGCATTAATGTACCCTTTGTTTAGTCCATATCAGCTCGTTCTTTCAACGAATGGTCACATCTAGTAAATCCCAAGCCGATGGGACTGATTTCAGTCAAATCGGAGCAAATCCCAATGATTTAGGATTTGGGGTTTTCTCCATTATTTAATTTATTTATTAATTAAATAATCAATATTTGATTTTTAGGGATCTTTTACCTGAGTGATGGACAAATCACTCAAAACCTAGAAAAAGTGGGTTTATGGGTTTACATGGTGCTCTTAGCTTGAAAATGAGCACCCCATTGACTGAAACTGATTTTCGAGCCTACTTTTATTACAAAACCAATTTTTCCAATTAGACTATTAAAAAATAGCCTAAGTTTTGTGGAAAAATTAAAATTAAAAAAACTTTAAAAATTAAAAAAAATTAAAACCTAGGGGGACTTAGACATGTTCATATGACTCGACCATGATGCCTAGCATGTTTATACATTGACACATAGACTCTAATAACCTCAATAGGGCTAAATGCCAAGTTTACCACCCTAACTTTGGAGGTATTGAGTGAAAACTCAAAAATTATCAGTCATTTATTCAACAACCAATAATAACCAAGGGAAAAAAACACCCTGGGCTGATTGGATTGACAAATAAATTCTAAGAGACCGAGCCTTTTACACACACTATCATGCTAGAACATTTTATTACAACTCCCCCACAGGGTATGAACATGTGATATAGTACAACAAGCACTTCCCAGAAGCAATTTGGAAGTGTTGAATTTTCATATGCTTAGCTAAGACATCAGTATATCATTTCATTTTTTATAACAAAAGCATATAAATAGGATCACCGAAAGAAACAGTATCACAATAACAACACAAATTTATCCTGGGAAAACCCTAAAGGGAAAAACCCAGCAAAAGCTTCCTCAATATAGATGCCCAAAAAGGTAAAAAGGTAAAACCAACAAGGAGATCAAAAACCTGAACCTCCTCCTTCTCCAGCTACTTCTCTCCTCCACAAGTGCGCTACTCAAGTGAGAGTGTGTGTTTCAAATGAGGAGCACTACACCTCTATTTATATTCATCCGTTCACTTATGTTAACTCATCTGTCATGTAGGCTCGAGTTAATCATGTAGGCTCGAGTTACACATGTAGGCTCAAGTAACCACACTGGGGTGCTAATGACCCACCTTTACAATTAGAGGAGACTGCCTCATGACTCTTATTAGTTCTTCTGATTAGGAGCATCGAGGTACAAATTAATACAAGTGGTTCTCCTGGTAGGACCATCGGGGACCACAAAGAAATACATATAGAATATTCTTTGAAGTTACAATATTTCAACACTCCCCCTTAACGAGAAGGGTATTCTATAACAACATCAACAACAATAATAATAGGAGAGAGATATAGGACATCATTAACATCATCAGGGAGATACATCTATAAATCATTAGAAGATTTTCAACATCATTTAGTCTTCATCTTCAATATTTAGTCTTCAGCATCATCAGTACTTTGACCACTTCAATTAGCAACATCTTCAGCATCTTGACTCTTCAATCAGTAGCAACATCTTTAGCACTTTGACCTTTCGATCAGCAACATCATCTTCAACACTTTGACCTTTCGATTAGCAACATCATCTTCAACACTTTGACCTTTCGATCAGCAACATCTTCTTCAACACTTTGGCCTTTCGATCAGCAACAACATCATCATCATACTCTGATATTTCGATCAGAAACATCATCATCAAAACATCAACATCATCATCATCAAAATATCATCATCATCATACTCTGATCTTTCAATCAGAATCATCATTATCATCAGCCTTTGATCTTTCGATCAGAAACATCATCAACCGAACATCACCATACTCTAACATCAACTCATCATCATATTCCGATCTGTCGTCATCATCATACTTTGATAATACAGAATCATCATCATCAGGATCTCATCATCATCACATTCTGATCTTTCAATAAGAAACATCATCATCATCATCGCATTCTGATATTTTGATCAGAAAACATCATCATCAGCAGCAACATCATAATCATAAGCAACTTCTGATCTTTCGATCAGAAAACATCATCATCATCATATTCCAATCTTTCGATCAGAGAACATCATCATCAGCAACAACATCATCATTATATTCTAATCTTTCAATCAGAGAACATCATCATCAGCAGCAACTTCTGATCTTTCGATCAGAGAAACATCATCATCATCATATTCTGATCTTTCGATCAGAGAACATCATCATCATCAGCAACAGCATCATCATCATATTCTGATCTTTTAATCAGAGAACATCATCATTGTCAGCAACTTCTGATCTTTCAATCAGAGAAGATCATCATCATCAGCAACATCTAATCTTTCGATCAATACATCATCATCATCATCATCTACAACCTACAATCCACAACTCAAAGACAAAAAGTCTTTGGATCACTTTTGGACTTAAAGTCCGGGGATGATACAATCCCACCACATTCTGGACAACCGAAGTTACCAGATTGATTACGGTATAATCAGTCCCTATCACTTTAGGACTAAGTCCAAGGACGATGCAATCCTACCACATTCTCGAGGACCGAAGCCACCGGATTGATTATGGGAGAATCAGTCCCTATCACTTTATGACTATGTCTAAGGATGATGCAATCCTATTACATTTTCGAGGACTGAATCCATCGGATTGATTACGGGAGAATTAGTCCCTATCACTTTAGGACTATGTCCAAGGATGATGCAATCCTACCACATTCTCGAGGACCGAAGCCACCGGATTGATTACGGGAGAATCAGTCCCTATCACTTTAGGACTATGTCCAAGGATGATGCAATCCTACCACATTCTCGAGGACCGAAGCCACTGGATTGATTACGGGAGAGTCAGTCCTTATCACTTTAGGATGATTTCCAAGGATGATGAAATCCTACCACATTCTCAAGGACCGAGGTCATCGGATCTATTATGGACAGATGTCCCGGGATGATACAATCCATCTTCATTCTTGAAGACCGAGGTCTCCTAATCACTTGAGAGAAAGTGCCCAGGGATGATACAATCCCACCACGTTCTCGAGGACCAAGGTCATCGGATCTATTGTGGACAGATGTCCCGGGATGATACAATCCCTCTTCATTCTCAAGGACCGAGGTCTCCAGATCACTTTAGGGAAAATGCCCAGGGATGATACAATCCCACTGCAACATCACTACTCCCCCTTTTGAGGAAGGTCTTTCTGAACAACACCAAGCTTGTCTCGAAAGTGTTTTAACTCTACTCAAGGCAGAGGCTTTGTCAGTACATCATCATCCAAACCGTCATCATCTACATCTTCAGTATGTGAATACTGAAAGCATCATCATCTATATCTTTAGTATAGAATTACTGAAAGCATCATCATCTCTATATTCAGTATAGAAATACAAAATCACCATCATCTACATCTACAGTATGTAAATACTGAAATATCATCTATATCTTCAGTATGGTAATACTAAAATCATCATCATTTATATTTTCAGTATGGGAATACTGAAATCATCATCATCTATATCTTTAGTATGGGAATACTGAAACATCATCATCTCTATATTCAGTATAGCAATATTGAATCACCATCATCTGCATCTTATCTTGTATGTAGAAATACTGGATTTCTATGTGTTACGTCGGAACACAGGGTTCTTTGTCATCACAACTATGGTTATCACATAGAATCATTGTAGTATCCATATTTAGGTCAAAGATACCTTATATCAGCTTCTGAAGCCATATGGCTCACAACTTAGTAGAGCAATCTGCTATGTATTCTGCTTCAACCATGCTAAGAGAAACACTAGACTGTTTCCTGCTAAACCATGAACTCATAACAGACCTCAAACAAAAGCATCTACCTGATGTGCTTTTCTTGTCTGAGATACTTCCAGCCCAATCTGCATCTATGTAGCCATACAATCTATACTCATGGCTACCATCATAGTATAGACCAAAGTCTATAGTCCCTTTCAGATATCTCATCACATGTTTTGCAGCTACTAGGTGAACCTGTCTTGGTTGAACAAGATATTGACATAAGGTGTTCAAAGCAAAACAAATGTCTGGTCTAGTATTTTTCAATTACATCAATGACCCAATGATCTATCTGTAGTGAGTCACATCCACTAACTCTAATGAGTCATTAGCTAATAGCTTTAGGTTGAATTCCATGGGTGTGGCCATGGCTTTGCATTCCAACATATTGAATCTCTTCAATATCTCTACCGCATACTTTCCCTGGTTGAGAAATATTCCTTCCGAACTTTTCCATACTTCCAGACCTATGAAATAATGCATTAACCCAAGGTCTTTCATCTCAAATTCTTCTGCTAGTTTCTTCTTGCTTTCCATGATCTATTTCTCATTTCGTGTCAAGAATAAGTCATCCACATATAATAACAGGATGACAGGTTCATCTTCTACAACCTTGTAGTAAAGGTTAGGATTGACTTTACTCTTCGCAAGGCCCATGCTCATCAGGAAACTATCTATTCTTCCATACCAAGCTCTGGGAGCTTGCTTCAGGCCATAGAGGGCCTTCTTCAACTTGCATATGTGAGTCCATCTGTCTTCAACTTCAAATCCTTGTGACTATTCGATGTAAAACTCATCCTCAATCATTCCATTAAGGAAGGCTTGTATTTACTTCATCATGGAAGAAACTACCATGATAGTTCTAAAGGAAGTGTACCTTACTTCCTGGAGTAAGTGTCTCTTCAGAATTAATTCCCTCTTTTTGATAGAAACCTCTGGCCACAAGTCTTTCCTTACTTCTATCATCAACATATTTTATGTTGCAAATCCATTTGGAAGATACCACATTCTTGCTTTCCGGTTTGAGTACTATATCCCAAACATCATTCTAGTATTCTTTCATCATAACATCTTCCATGAGTTCGTCTTGTCAGGTAATCAACATATCCTAGTCTTCTGCATTCAACCTTGAAGGTTGGAACCCACTTTACTCTTGGTAAAGTCTTGATCCATCACGAAGCTATCCATCATGTTGTACCATGTCGAACTCAAATATCTTCTGTAGTCACTCCCCTTGAAGTGGAGTGTCATCTTCCCTCTTCATTCTATACAGGTGGTTCTATGCTTGATATATACTAGTCAATAGAGTATGTCATGCCATAGTCTATTCTTTCTGAGGCAAATCACAAACCTTGCTTTGTACACTTTTTCTTGTGGATCCATATGGAGGATACTATGTACTTCCTTTTATGTCTCAAAATCATATTGTATACATCATTCCCCATGATCAACTGTTATTCTTTGACCATAGCTTCTTTCATAGCATTCTTTTCTTCATCTTGAGTTATCTATCATACCCATGGTGGTCTTCATCCTTCGAGGTGGATCTACCGCTCTCTGAAGCTCTTTCTTCCGTCATGGTGTCTCTGACCCTGGGAGCTTCAAATTTTATTGCAGTGAATCTTGAATTGTCATCACTTGTTCTTCAAAACAAGTCTCATTCTTCTTGTAGGAGGTTGTACAGGACCTTCCCTACAATTCAAATGCACCAGCTGCATGGTTAGAACTATTTCGTAAAACATATGCATAATGACAAATTCTTATGCATCATGCAACTGTTTAGCCAATACAACATTCATCCATATCTCACATAAACTTTCTAGATGCCTTCCATCTCTATCATGACATTATTGAGATTGTCCACTATTCCGATATGTCATCAAGGCGACTTCATTCTTGATAAGTAGCAATGGAGAGCACCATGAGCTACTTACCCATCACATGCATATTAGTAGTATACAGTCATTAATGCAAACAATCTATCATGCATAACGCATCAACTGAATATAATCAAATGTATAACAAAACAATATAATGAAGTGACAATTGAATACTTATCTTTTATTTGTTTCGTGGGTAAACTCCATCTTGATCATTCTGCTTAATCATCTTCTTCATTCATGACATCATCATTTCTCATTTAAATGATAAGATGGATAAGAGGTTCTTCAAGAATTGAATTCTTCACATTCCTCATCGCTTGAGAGATCTTCTTTGAATGGTGAGAGCTTGATCTTCAATTGCCCCCATCTTCTTCTTCTCTTCTTATGAATCGAGCTTCTTCTTCTTCCCGAATTCAAATGAAAGTAATCACTTCCTTTTGGCATACATTTTTTGCATGAATGAATCCCATGATCCTGGGAGACCATTCAAGGTGGCTATCGCCACTTCTGCATTCTTCGCTTCTTCTTCTACTACTTCAAGATGTTCTGCATTCTGGATCTTCACATTCTTCAACTGTTTTCTTAAATCCATATTCTGATTTATGTTCTTATCTTCAAATATCTTGATCAATGATTCAAACATCTTCGGTGTCTTTAGGGATGACACTTGTGGTACAAGTTGATCCGTGATTGAATCAGTAATGATCTTCTTGGCCTTGATCAAGTTGTTCTTGTGTAAGGCTTTGAGCCTCATCTCCATATGGAACTGGGGCCTCTCTACTCGTGTAGGTGTCCAATTCATTTTCTTCAGAGAGATCAAATACTTCCATGCTTGAAAGTTTTCAACTTCACCAAGCTTATCAACAAGCTGATGTGATATATCACTTTGAAATGAGAACCTCAAATTCAAATAGCAAAAGATTAGATCTTACCGATTTGAGGTGTTCGTCCTGCTTTCGGAGTTGGTTGATCTAGGGTTTGTCAGAGAAACCCTAATTTTAAAAACTTGGAATATTTTATATCTGATTGGATAGAAAGATAGATCTCTTCAAATGGAGCTGTCCAATGTACTCCTTTTCTGAAAACAGTGGAGGAAAGCTCTCGGAATAGGAAGCCCTAGTTTTCCAATTTCTTCTGCAGAAATTCCTATCACTACTTCTATTCTATCTCTGAAATTACAGCTCCTATGTGTCTAAAATTTCACACTGAGGTAACCTAGTATGTCCCTGATCCAACACCATAGGTTTCATTAGAATTGGTTTCACCAATTGGGATTTATGATCATTTTCCCAACGTGGCCTGTTTCAAGACTATTCAGAACAGCAAAGTTGTACAGCCTGCCACCTGCCACTGTTTCATCTTCTGGTTCTGAAATTAGGACCATAGAAATTATATTCCGTGATATTTCTGAAAAATCTTCAGGAATTTAATTTGCACCTCTGTAGCCCACGCTATAGCAATTGTGCCCAGGTGTCTTGTTTAAGGATGAATTCTGGAGGAGGCTGGAACCCTAACTTTGATGGATTATATATCCCAGAATATAGTGAATCTGAGGCATAAGTTTGGACACAGTGTACATCAGGATTTTATCTTCGGCCTCTGTAATTTTCAGCTCAAGAGCCTGCGCCAATAGTGGTATATAGTGAATGTACCAAAACGTAGTAGTTTTGGTATTTAGGGTTTTTCTAGCTCGGGGTCAAACTAGGGTTTGACTTTCCTGTAGTTTCACCCAACCAAAAATCTTGATCTAGGTCTCTAAACTTTGATTTTGATGAGGAGAGAAATCCTATTCCAGGCTCACTCAAAAATTCCTCTTTAGTAAGAAGCCCTAATTTCCCGCACTGAAAACTGAAAATGCTCGGAATCGAATTCTGCTTCGACAGAAAGATGCACCCTTCAATGGAGAGTTAGCCTAGCCTTATTTTGCTAATTGATTGTGGAGAGAGAACCAACAATTAAGAATCCCTAGCTTCTATATCTTGTGAAATCTTTCCTATTCAGGTTAGCTCTGATACCATGTTGAATTTTCATATGCTTAGCTAAGACATCAGTATATCATTTCATTTTTTATAACAAAAGCATATAAACAGGATCACTGAAAGAAACAGTATCACAAGAACAACACAGATTTATCCTGGGAAAACCATAAAGGGAAAAAACTAGCAAAAGCTTCCTCAATATAGATGCCCAAAATGGTAAAAAAGGTAAAACCAACAAGGAGATCAAAAACCTGATCCTCCTCCTTCTCCAGCTACTTCTCTCCTCCACAAGTGCGCTACTCAAGTGAGAGTGTGTGTTTCAAATGAGGAGCACTACACCTCTATTTATATTCATCCGTTCACTTAAGTTAACTCATCTGTCATGTAGGCTCAAGTTACCACACTGGGGTGCTAATGATCCACCTTTACAATTAGAGGGGACTGCCTCATGACTCTTATTAGTTCTTCTGATTAGGAGCATCGGGGTACAAAGTAATACAAGTGGTTCTCCCGGTAGGACCATTGGGGACCACAAATAAATACATATAGAATATTCTTCAAAGTTACAATATTTCAATAGGAAGGTCTTCTTAAGTCTAAACAAATCATCTATGTTCAGTTCACCAGGCTCACTTGATAAAAAACCACTAAGTACAAATTAGGTGGTAATAAGCAGAATATAGATAATTTAATCTAATATTCTAAGTGACTGAAATAAAAAATACATGTAATTGGAATTGAATTAAGCTTGCAAAAGAAGGACAAGACATGGAAATAAACCTAATCTAGAAAAGCATAAGATTGCAGAAAATAAAATCATATAAAGCAATCAACATTAGCTTGTGAGCTCACGGTAAATCTATACTTACAATTCATAAAAAAAAACATAACTGAAAATCTATATGAACAACTCATAAGAAAAAAATTACTGAAAATCTATATGAACAACTCATAAGAAAGAAATTACTGAAAATCTATATTAACATGGGAGGTTCAAAGGATGTGCATTAAGCATCATCTCCATTACATACCAATCAAGAATCCACTCTATGACTAACTCTAAACTATTCTCTACTTCCAAACCACTAGAGATATCTCTAACCAAAATGAGGAGAGAGCCCTCCTATGTATATATGAATTCAATATAACTGATCATAATTATAGATCCACTATTCTCTCAACTTATCCCTCAAAATTCTCAACAAATCTAGAAGTCATCCCTTCAAATCCTTAACAAATCTACAACTCATCCCTTCAAATTCTCTAACAAATATTGGATGAGATATTCTCTCCACATTTCCATAATCTTCTCCTTGAAATTAGCCCACATCTTGAGGATGAAATTCGAATTTGAGGCTAGGTGGTCACTTTTGAGTTTGTTAATGTTTTCAAATACACCTGTAAGCATCACCAAACTCACCCAACTTTAAAGTATAATGAAAATATGTTATTTTTCTCAATAATTAACCACAAATTCACTCAAAATACTAAAAAAAAAATGAGTTGAAAAATAACAAGGTAACCCATACTTATTCATGAAAATGATGGATATTAATGGTTTTATGGAAGGATAAGATATGAATAAGGTGATAAATGGTATGTCAAAGGTGAATAAAATGTGGTCTTTTTGCGGCTGAACATTCCCCCAACTTGACTAGTTGCATGTCCTCATGCAACTATGCATTGATTCTCTTTAAAACTTTTGGCTTTGTAGCTGGGATTCACATGATGATGGTATGTAACAGTAAATCATTCCAGTATTTGAAATGCATGAATGGAAGCAATTTTCCTTATGGTTGGTTCTTGTGTGACAACCATAAGTATAACAATTGTTGGTTCTTGCGTTAACAACATTTGCTCGTTTTATTTTTTATATTTTTTTTCTTACTGCAATACATAAGATTTATGCATTAGAAATTATGAACCATCAATGTATATTAGAAAGCCTTTTATGAATATGATGAATCATGTCAATATATATAGCATAGTTGGGAAATACATATTGGTTAAGGGTAAATGGGATGATGAATATGTAAAATAGTAATGAATAGTCCCCCCCACAATTTAAGATTTATTAGGTTTATGAAAATGAGAAAGGGAATGTAGTGAGGGAATTTTCCAAATTTATTCATTTCCTAGCATTTAAGGAATTACATGGTTAAAGATTAGAAAAAAGCATACCTCCTCCACTTACCAAAAACAAGTTGATGAACTATGCAATACAAATGTGGTTGTCGCTGCTAAATCATAGAATGTGAAGTGAAGGATCTTAACTGCTGCTTAGTTGGATAAAGTAAAAGATGAGAGCTGAAAGTAGAACTATGGTACTCTCATGTGGCTAAAGTATGCTGTTGTAAAACTGCTGATGGAGTCATGCAAAGTATATAGCCTTTACCTGCTACAAAACCTGATGGTGTAATTCTTACCATGCAAATAAATGTGTTGATGTCGAACATGGAAAGAAGTCATTGGATTATCGACCATTGATGAATGTCATTAACCAATGCGAGGAAATATCACCATTGATGTCAATGAGTTCCAAGGTACCTAAGTGCATCATGCAAAGTGTGAATAAATGAGCTGATGTCGAGCCACTTGCAAGATCTAACGATCAAGGAACATTGATGTATTCCCATGATTGTCAGTGATAGAACTTGCCATTAAGGCATGCAAGCTCAAGGTACTAAAAATGAACTCTAGTCTCTATCCCAGATAAGGTGTTGAGGTCGATGGGGCAAGACTTGTTGAAAGGTGGGCTTTAAGGAATCTCACATCAGTCCACATGAGATGTACATAATGAGTGGTAGGACTATAGATGAATGATATGAGGGTCAAATAGTTTTTATGGCAGGGATAACAAAGCAATGTACTCATGGAAAGAAAGCTGAATGGTTTTATTCAAAAGACAAAAAGATGAACTGAAAATGAGGAAAAATGTGTGTGACTCAGAAAGGTAGGCATGCAGGAAGTCATGATGTATAAGGCGGAAAAATTAGACTCTAACATGGATGACTAATAAGCCTGGAAGGAAAAAATGGTAAGTAGTCATGACATGGCGTAACTAGTTTCTTAAAGGATTTTTTGTGGCAGCAATTGTCATGACATACATAGTGGAAACTCAGCTTCTTCAAGGTTTCAATGGAACATTTTTGTTCTGAAAATATTCTGCGATTCTAGAAATCAATTCTGCATGCCATTCATTCGTCTTTAAATCTCCAAAAAGGTTAGCATTTTCCTGCAACAAACTTGTGAGAGCATTAAAAATACATGAATACATGTGCTTAATCAAAAGTTAAAGAAAATAAATAAAATGCTTTTATACATGAAAGTATCAACCCTTCTTATCGAAACCTAATTCTGAGTGACTTACGACAACAAGTTAGCGCAATAATCATAAAATTTGAGAAGATTTCAAATTCATTTATAACTTTAATTTTATGATTTTATTTATTACCTAATTTATTTATTTTTTTATGTTTTAGTTTTTAATTTTTTTTTATTTTTAAATTTTTAACTCTTTTATTATTATTTCTAAAGTATATATATATATATATATATATATATATATATATATATATTAAATCTGATTTATTTACAAAAACAAATTTTATGTGCTTATTTTATTCTTATAAGTTTACGTATATGAATATGCGTCTTTATGTGATGATTACACAATAGGGGGAGAGGGTCGACCCCTCTAAAAAGAGACTATCTTAATGATCTAGATTAGAGAAGAGTGTGCAAACAATTGACAGGTTTCGCAGTTTGAAACAAACACCTACCTCCCCCAAACCAAAGATGTGCCAGGTCCCGATGTGCAAAAATAAAAATAAGAGGAAGGCTTAGCTGCAATAGCAGCTGCCTTCGGTTGCAAAGAAGATCACTTATATATGAAATTGGGTAATCTTTGAACCTGTAAAAGGTTAGTGCAAATTCGATTGGTCACAGGGAGTCTTTGACAATATTCTTCCTAAATACCTGTTTAGAGTGACTCAAAAACCAAATTAGCATAAGATAAAAGCATGGTTTGAATATGGTTTTTGAGAAATCTTATCATCCATTTGCAATATTATTTAAATTATTTATTTAGTTAGCTACTTGTTTTTTATATTAACCTTAATTTTTTATTGTTTTAAGATTTCTTTTTCTTTTTGTATTATTATTTTTTATCACCAAAACTCTCTTGAAAACAAAACAAACAAACACATATTTTATTATATTTATTTTTTAATTAAAATATTTGGTTTTCTTTTTATAATTTCTTATTTTTATGAGTGTTTAAATTATATTAACAAATATTTTTATTATTATTATTTTAATTGTGTTATTATTATTATTGGTTCCTATTTTATTGATTTTATTTTATATTACAAAGTTCATAACCAAATACTATAACAATATGCTCTTTATATTATATACATTAGTTTTATGAAACTCCAAAAAAATTCAACATACTGCAAAGAGACATTTATATTAAACAAGTGAAATAGCAGCAAGGCTGCTTATACCTGCCTCTTAGAAATATTTTATTGTGATATTTTATATAGTTTAAAGGTAAAAGTTAAAGAAATTATGAAACATTCAAACTTGAAACAATGTATTACTTGTTGCCATGGTACTTATATTTCTATGTGAGATTACTTGTTGTTTATAGCTTGTTGCATTACTTGTTACTTCTTGTAACTGTCATTGTTTATATTTCTATGTGTATATCAATTAATTAGTTATTAAGTAAGTCCTTGAAATTAAAGATCCAAAATGAGGTTACTTGTCTTTGTGAATAGGAGAGCTTTTGTCACTACCTATAGTTGAGATAAGCAACATAGATGCCTAGTACTTGGCTCTTAAAAATAGTTTAATAAATATTACGTAAGAAATGGATATTGAATAACATTAACAATGTTGAATGCCTAATAAATACTTAACAATATAGATATTAAAAATGTAACAACAATTGGAGATTTTGAAAAATCTGAATTCCAATGTAAGCACCAACTATTACAATGAAACTTTCAAGAAGATAATTCTTTAAAAACATAGAATGTGTGGCATTGTTGTATATAAATATATGCTAATCTAATAAAAAATAATAATAAAAGGAAATATTTACAAGCGTTTATAAAAATAATGTTATAGACATTGAAAAAAAAAAGATATTTGATTATATAAAATTAAAACAATAATAAGAAAAATATGATTTTTAGTGAAAATAAAAAATAAACTAAATGATATTAGGGATTTTTTTTAAATTTTAATATTTTTTGAAATCAACCCTTTAATCACATAAATAAACAATTAATTGAGTATATTAAACTTAATATCAAACAACTATGTAATATATATAAAGAATTAATAAAAAATAAAATACATTTAATTAAAACACAATTAAAACATTTATGCATACAAAATGTATCTTTTGCCATATGTAATTAAAAACCTGAATAACTACAATAAAATAGAAATTCTTTTATAAATATTTTATTAAATAATTTTAGTTATTATTAAATAATGTTATCTTTTGTAATATGTAATTAAAAATATGAATAATTACAATTATTTTTTAAATAGAAATATTTTTATAAATAATTTTAGAGGAATAATTTTACGTATACTTCATAAAAAAAATGAACAGAAATATTTTACGTATACTTCATAAAAAAAAATGAAATTATGGTGAACGAAATATAATATAAAGCAAATTAAAAAGTGTATATGTCAAATCATCAACATAATAATTATTTGTTTTAAAACGCTAATCAGGGATCTTCACAACAGGTGGCAGACTACAGGGACAACGGGAGAGAGCAAAAATCATCTACATAATAATTTATTTGTTCAAAAACTCTGATGAGGGATATTCACAACAGGTGGCAACCTGCATGGATGACCAGCGATAGCAAAAATCATCTACATAATAATTTATTTGTTCTAAAACGCAATATTCACACATGGACGATCGGTGATAGCAAGCGGAGTATGCCGTGGTCACCGCCTTTACCCATCACTGGTATATGAATCGAAATATGCTCCAACTTGTCCCACCGGTGATATTCAAGCATATCTTCCGCGAGCATAACATGATGGTTGATGGTCTTTCAAAGCAGGCTCTGAATTTGGATATGGGATCTGGATACTTCTCTGAATCATTGGATGGGATGGTCATTGAACATGGCCAATTTATACTCTTTTAGCTACCGATTCTTATCTTTTTTTTCAGCATTTGAATGTTAAGCAGTTGATTTTCTCTTCTTTGTCTGATATGTTTGAGACCTATCAGCTAGCAGGTCTTGCTCAGGAATGTATGTTTGTGGATCACCTTCGATTTTATAGAATATTTTGACCTAATATATCAAGGATGATAAGAAAAGTATGCTACGATCAGACTTTGTTCCTTTTGTTGGCTGGATGCTATGCAGAAATATCTATTATATGTCTATGTGTTGAACTGGATACTATTCCTTCTCTCTGTCAAGAAGATAGTAATTGTATAATATGTCTTTTGATTCCTATGAATAACAAAGGCTGGTATTTTTTCCTCTAAAAAAAAAATAAAGGTATTGTTTTTTCGGTTCATCCACATTTATATCAAATCTCTGTATGGATCCAATGCAATAATTATAAGATTAACTTTTCAAAAATTCATTTTCGTTTGGAATATATAAGAAATAATGAATCATTAACATTGTCGAAGAAAACTTATTTATAATGTTTCACAAGTATATATGTAAAATATTTTTTATACGGTTACTGATAAATATATACTATCAAGATCATATTTAATAGATATCCAATATAAATTATCAAGTTATTTATATTTGGAAATTTCATATTGGAAAAGTCTAATTTACGAACACCTCAAGGATATAAACATGATCAAGTTTCGTTTCAGTTGGGTATGTATATTTTGTATTTGTATGATTTGTTTGATGAAATGTAGTTATCCCTCTATGATTATATGCTTATTTGTGCCAATCCATACTCTTCAGTGCAAAATAATGATGATACATATAAATACACACCTTCTCTTCAACAACTTAAAATATTAAGGTGTGCAGTTCGACAAATGCATGCCTTCACCTTATTATGGGGTAAACTAGGTATGTTTTTGCATTCATGTTTGTTTGCCATATTCCACACTCTCCACTAAAAAATATGAAGATAGATTAAATTCACACCTTCACTCCCGAACCGATCTTATCGGGTGAAGTTGTAAAATTGCGTTCCTAGAAGATGATGGATAGGTGGGGGGATGAAGGTGTGATTTTCTCCTTCACCCCTCCACGACTCACACAAATGCACAATTCCACCCCCAACACCCAACTACATTT